>JAWRVF010001459.1:0-67843 GCA_036785485.1 Physcomitrellopsis africana | reverse complement strand
TAGCATTTCAAGGCTTTCCAATGAAAACCTGTCACTCCTCCTTCGAAATGTTTTCATCCGTTTACCTGCTATTGGATTTCTAAGTATAGTTCCATCTAATTCACGAAGTAAATAAGTGCCATTTTCATAAACAGTAACAACAATATATGGTCCAAACCATCTTCGAGCAAATTTCTTCTGAGTGCTATGCTGATGCTCTAATGTACTATCATAAACCACCACCCAATCTCCCTCTTCAATAGGCTTTATCCGCAATCGATGTGTCTTATCAAACCTTTCCTTATTGTTAAGCCTTGCTTCTTTAAGTCTTTCCATTACTTTTTGATGTGCCTCTGGTAATTTACCAATTTCTTGTATTCGAAGTTCTAGCAACCGCTCTCTAGAAATTCCATCTTCCCAGGACAAATACAACCATGTAGGAATTGATTCTTCAATTGGTATAATAGGCTTTTGTCCCAACATAAGTTCAATTGGCATATAACTTGTTACTGTACTATGTGTAGTTCTGTCAGCCCATAAAGCACAAGGTAGTAATCTAGGCCAATCTTTAGAATTTCCTCTACAAGCTTTGACCAAAGCTTGAATGATTGGAGGATGACCTCTCTCACTCTTTCCATTTGCCTCAGGATTATATGCAGTTGTCAACTTCAATTTTACTCCATGCTTTTCAAAAAATATTTTAGCTTCAGCAGCATTTAATTCTCCTCTATCAGCTCACATTCTTCCTATGCATCCATATCGACTGAAAATATCTTCAAGAATAAATCTACACACTCTTTCAGTCTGCTTGGTCCTCAATGCTCTTCCTTCAATAAGATTGGATAGCTCTTCTCTTGCCAATACTAAGTATTTCATTCCTCATAATTTATTTGACATAGTAATTAAGTCAATAATCCATTGGAAGTGAATAGCAAGAGGATAAGTAGGATGCAATTCATCACCATACCGGATCTTTGATTGAAATTGACATTCAATACATGAACTTACAAAATCTTCCACATCTTTGTAAAGTCCTTTCTACCAATATCTTTCTTTGATTTTTGTATATATTGCCCAAATGCCTCGATGCCCAGCCCAATTTGTATCATGAAATTCCTTGAGAATTTGAAGTTTTGTGGATAAATCTCCAACCTCTCTCAATGGAATCCCATCTTTTCTTTTTGGTTTCCTCCACAAAAATCCATCACGTAAAAGATATTCATAGGAATGTCTTCTAACTTCCTTAAAATACTTCTCTGGCCATTCTGCTTGCTTTTGTAGAGTACTTAAATACCAACCAACATCTTTCAATCTACCTTCATATAATTCTTCCTTAAAAGGAAGAATTATATCTTCTCTTTTGTTGATGTTAACAAATACAATGCTATAGCTTTTGCTATTGTCATCTTCATCATCATCTTTTGCAATCATTTCTTCATCTCCAATATAATTAGCTCTAGACAATATATCTGCTATAATATTTTTCTTATCTTTAATATGTACTAGAATTGGATTAAGAGATTTGATAAAAGCTATCTATCTTAACATAGCAATATCTGGAGTTGAACAATTTGAAATCATATTAAGTAGAGGTAAACAATCAACTTCCAATACTACATTTGCTCTAATTAAATAATTCTTTTCAGCCTTTAATGCTGTGACAACTCCCCATATTTTTCTTTTTACTTGTGGATAAGCTCGTTGTCGCTCAGTCAAAATCCTTGCTCCAAATCTAGTTGCAAAACGTCTTCCATTGATATCATCTTGATCAATAGCCCAACCTATAGCAATTGGACTAGTATCCACCATCATCACCACTGGTTGACCATTTTTATAGTCAACTTGCTTTAAAATGGATGGAGATCTTAAAATGTTCTTTAAAGACTCCATAGCTTCATTTTGATCCATTCTCCACTTGAAATTATTTCCCTTCCGTAAGAGTTTGTAAAGAGGCTCTGATATATGGGCAAAATGTGGAATCCAAATTTAATAGAAAATACATGCTCCCAAAAATCTTCTTACTTCAGCTATACTATTACAAGACTTCATCTTAGCAATAGCATCGACCTTCTTCGGATTTGATTTTCTACCATAACTTCCACATAAATGACCTACAACAATGATTTCATCCATTCCAAACTTTGATTTGTCAATAGATAAAGTTAGACCTACCTCTTCAAGTCTCTTCAAAATCTTCTCTACATCTTCAATGTGTTGTTTGACAAATTGCCTACAACCATTTTTATCAATTATTGTATTCTTCACTTCTTCTTTACAACCTTTGATAGGAATATCATCAACAAAAGGTATGGTCTTCTTAGGTACAAACTCCTTTAAAACTTGATTCATTGCATTTTGCATATGTGCCATTGAATTGGTAGCTCCTTGAGATAATGTGCACATATGAACCAAATCCAAAGGCGTCTTCATTGTTGTTAAATCTCTACTCTCTGTTGTAAGTTGAAATTGATCATATCTAGAATACAAGTCTCGAATTGAATAAATTGCATGCCCCCCAAATACCTCAGCAACTTCATCTACAATTAGTACAGATTCTTTATTCCTGATTGTCACACCATTGGCAGGTTGCATATCTTGAATAAACCTTAATGCTCCAGATTTCTTTGGCACCGTAAACTAGCGATTTGAATATGGACCCATGGATGGTTCTATAATCCCCATCTCCATCTTTTCCTTGAGCAATTTAATTAATTTTGGTAGTAAAGCTCTTGGAACCGGAATGGGTTTTAAATCCCATGGTATATGTGGAACTGTAAAGATCACTATAGGTGCTACCTCATTTGGATAAACACATCCTATTTCACAAGGTTTAGATACAAATGCCTTTCCATGTTTTAAAAGCATGTTTTGAAACAAATACTTTTCAGGTTTATTTAAAAATTCACCCCCTCCAATCTGCAAATAAAAATACTAAAACATATTTGGTTCTAGCTACTCTTAGAGCCCAGTAGGGGAGCGTGAGGAGGCGGGTCTTGAGTATGTTCTATCTTTCTTGTGATATTTGTTCAAGCTTTCAAGTTATGCTTGTATTATACTTGTACAAGACTTATATAAATATAAAGTATAAACACTTGAATAATACTTGTATAATACTTGTATAAATACTTATATAAAATAATATATAATTCTTGGTATAATACTTATATAAATATTTATACAAATATTTATATAAATACTTGATATAAATATAAGTATATATACTTATATAAAAGGTATAAGCAAAGTGTATATGTATTCAAGTATACCTCAAAATACAACCGCATATGAGGAATACAAGTTATACAATAAGCTAAAATTAAATAAATCACTAAAAATTCATCCAAAGGTCGAATCAAGCGTATTTATAGTCTATGGAAAGCCAATAATCCATTGTAAAATATATCAAAATTTCACAAATAGGTGACTTATTGTTTAAAAGTTATGGCTAAAAGAAGTAGGCACTAAAATTTCCAAGCAAATGCAAAGGCAGCAAAGCTCTTCTTCACTTCAGCCTTTGTTGTGATCACTTCCCTTCTCCAAATTGGACATGCAATAGCTTTTTAGAAAGCTCACTCCATCATCTAACTTGTTCTAAAATTTCGCATGCATGCCTCTCAAACTCCAGATTTTGTAGCTAGTTGATTCTACTCTTCAAATCCTAGCAACAATTTGCCCTCTTTGATACTTCACGGCTCATAAAACTTTCATCAAAGCTCCAAATGTATTGAATTTTATTCTCATAGAAAGATTATATAAGCTACTATAAGCATCTAAATTATCAAAAGGATTGAAGAGACTGTCCGACTTGGGTAGTTGAACAAAGTCTCTGCCCCTCTTCATCAGGTGGTAGCAAATCCCTTCCCACTCTCAAGCTCACAACTTTTGCTCTCCAACTCCAAATTCTACAAGAGATGTCTTGATAGAAAGCTAGTACAATTTCCTACACTTTCAATAAGTTTCACTAAGAAAGAGTTGAAATCAAACTTGCAGTGGCAGATCAAAATTTCTGCCCCTCTTCATCGGGTGGCAGCAAACCCTACTCTACTAAAACAAGCATAATGTTTTGCTCACAACTCCAAAACAAGCAAGTGAGTAGGTTCTAGAATCCTTACAACTTGAAGAACACATCTACCAATTTTAATTACAAATGCTTCTATCTCCTTGGAGCTATCTCTCTCCAAAGTTCACCACTCAAAACTGCCTCCAACCCTCGGTCTAGCAAGAGGAGTATATCTCCCTTTCTTTCCATATTAGACTATGAGACGCCTACATGGATAGCCAAATCCTATTGGATAGGCCCTATTCATCCCATGCTCTTCTTTCTTATCCCTCACAAGGTCCATTCTACCTCAAAAGTCAACAAGAAAGATAAAACAACCTTTACCTTTCTTCTAATTACAAAAGAGTCTATTCTAGGATATAAATAAGGTAGGAACAAAACAAATAGCCATCTTAATTCACTAACTAAGTGGCTATAATAAATCCTCTTCTTATAATATCTTCTAAAATAACCTCTAGCACTCACACATATAATAACAATAGATACATGATATATATTATTTTTACACACTGCATGTAAATGCAGTATGACAACAGATATCAATGTCTTCACCATGGACTTCTATAAAATATAATATTTCTTTATAAAAGTATTGATCATGGACTTCAACCATAATATCTCTATTATCCATAACCTCCTCCATATTTTTCAACCTTTCTAATTGATGTAATAGATCAATTGGAAGTCTAGTCCATTCTATTAATCCCGATATATTTTTTTTTTGTGAAATTATTCCAATTTTTTTAAAATTCTTGTTTATTTTTCTTATTTTGGCTTTATATTTAGAATCCGTTGTTGTACTGTAATTACTTACAGTATGTAAAAATTAGTTAAAATATATTACATGTTTATGAATCTAGATGTGTGTTAGAATGGTTAGTAAGTTAAATTAAAAATGGTTGATAGAAGAAACTTTATTTTATTTTATTTTACTTATTTTAGTTATGGTATTTAAAAATTATAAGATCTAAATGTTTAGTATGAAGCCTTGAGAGAAGGTGGGGACTTAAGGATGAAAATTCAAGCTAGTAAGAGGCTAATTGGGAGGGATGAAATCAAGCCATGGTCGGATGAAGGCAAGGAATAGGGAACTTCATCCCTATTGGTCGAATACCATGCCCAATGGGCTTTGAGGAGGCTGCCCGCGACCTTAACAAGGGTTTCGGCGACTTCATAAGGAGGATTTGCAATTTCAGAGGTAGGGTTGTAAAGTTTAGGGTTTTGGGTATAGTTTGAGAGGAAATTTTAGGCGATTTGGAGTTAGGGTGAAGAAGTTATACTTGTTCAAAGTTAAAGAGTGGATTTCATATATACTGTCACTCTTTTGGGATTTCGCGGAGTTATACGGAGGCTTTTGGAGATCGGACGGTGCGGTTGAAAAGGTGATTTCAAGATCTACGTCTATTACGAAGGAATTCTTAAGTTTTGAGTTTAAACGAAGGAGATATGAAGAGTTGAAGACAGCGCATCCAATTCCAAGGCAGTAAGTAGACCGTTTTGTTGATGGTGATGGGGTTTGCCATATCTTAAGCTTTTGGACGAATTTTTGTCTAAACATTTCCAAGAAGGTGTATTATTGTGCTAAGAAGCTATACATCAAAGTTTCATATCATTTGGACTTTTAGATTGTGAGATATGAAGAATTTAGTACACGGGTGTTTGTAAACAAGGGTTTAAAGCTACTGCTAGGGTTTTGGCGATATCTAAAGATTGATAATGAATCAACGGTTGAAATTTGTGGTGGTAGTTGTGAAAAATATATCAGTACTTCATGTAAATTTGGAGTAGTTTTGGACGGTTGGATTAAAAGTTATGGATTATTGAAGTTTGGGAAAAATTCCCTTCCTACGGGAGAATGAGGGTTTAGAGTATTTTGTTATGTTTTGAGTGGTTTGAGGAAATTAGGCTTGTGTATTGGGTGTAATAGTCCTATGGAGATCTCTTTTATATAAAATTGGGGGTTTTTATTATACTTGAATCTTTCTTGAGTAATTAGTGGCAGCCAGAAGCCCAGCGCTTTCTTGAGGCAGATTCTCTCTATCCCGACACCGTTATACCTACATCTTTGAAATTCAAGATACTATGATCATTCAAATTCAAAATTTCATATCCATTCTTATATATATTGGAGAATACCTTAGTAAATATATTATCCGCACCCGCGGATCCCTATTCTCCACATGTGCTTTCTAGAAATCCTGGAATCCTTCTTCAATATCAAGAGGTTTTTCACGTAATTGATCTCTATGCTTCTTGCTTTCTGACTTCACTGTAAGGAATTGTATTGAGTTCTTTCCATCACAACTTCAAATCCTTGCATAGTGAGATCCATCATCTAGAACTTTAGTTTCCATTCTTGAAGCTGTAATATATGGTTGACAAAGAATAATTGGATATGTGCCACGATCTTGAACAAAAAAATTCTACTCTATTTCCACATTTCCAATCCTTATCTTCATCGCAAGACATGCTCCAAACAACCTTCTCTTTTCATTGTTTGCAGCTCTCAATATCCACCCATGATTGGTATCTATAGGCCATTTTCTTTTTTCATATATTGCCTTAGACATGATATTAATCTCTGAGCCATGATCTACCAAAGCATGGATTGTTTCATTCAAATTTTCAAGCTTAATCTGAGCTTCTGTAGTAGCTCTAGCCCAATAAGGATGAGAAAATCTTAAAACCTTTGCATCCTTTTTTTCATCACCATCATCAAAAGTGGTATAAGTATATACCTTTGCTTCTTTTTCCTCTATGTTGTGGGTGGTATCCTCCTTCTTCTTTTGAAGTTGAAGAGAAAACATGTCTAAAACCTCATCTTCTAAATCAATAGGCATACCATCATTTACATCTTTTTCTTCAATCCCTTGACTCACCTTATCATCCTCCACAATCATAATTCTTTCAAGGCTTGACTTACATTCAATAGAAAACACTTGGCCAATCTCTTCCTCCTCTCTTTAGTTAAACAAGTGTCAATGGCACTTGTCATCACTGTCTCTACTGTCATTTGGCGTTTTCTTTTGATAATATCAATAATCAACTCATGAAAGTCTTTCTTTGCAATTCCTAAGACCTCCCGTAAGGTAAATTCAATTTTTGCATCCAAAATCCGTCCTTCCAATACTCCTTTCAAATCAATAGAAGTTTCAATATCAGATTGAAGCTTATAAGTAAGGCCTTTGGTTTTACCTTTTTCTATGTCCTTCTTCTTGTCCTTACCCTTTTCCATGTTATCTTCCACCCTTTGCTTTGGAGTTGATGCCTCCTTTGATTGTGAAGATGAAAGGGTATTTTGTGGTGGTTGATTTATTATTGGGCCTTCTTTTGTCCTTTCTCCTGTACCACCACCTTTTCGTGTTTGCTTCTTATTCATTGATTCTTCATCTTCATCTTCTATATTCCTTCCTCTCTTTACTTCCACATAGACATTTTGAAAGTCTTCATTCTCTCTTTCCTTGTCTAAAAAGGCTTTGATGCTAATTGCATCAACTAAATCATTCCATCCTATTTTTTCTCTAATGGCTTGAGCTCCTCTAATCATAGTTTCATGATTCTCAAGATATGGAGCTTCAATATTATTTTTCCAAGCCACAATTTGATAAGAATCTGTATTACTTGAATCTCTTGGCTTAGGCTTCATTATTCGATCTTCCATTAATTTTTTCATTCCTCCTTTAGCAAAGTTAGTATCCAAAGGAAAATCTGTAGATGCATCTTTAATCCTTCCATCTTTGAAGGTAATGATGCCTTTCTTCATGGCATCAGCAAATGATTCACAATCACTACGTTTGTGATCAGAATCATCATACTAAATGCACCTCATGACATATCCCCTCTGTCCTCTAATAGTTTGAAAGATACTTGGCTTTGTATTTCTTTTTAAAGCACTCATCTCCACTTTCAGCTCCTTCAATCTCTTCACCAATTGCTCTAGAGTGTCCTCATCCAGAGCCTTACCCTTTGAAGAGCTTGATGGTATCATTGAAAAAGTCCTTGTAGTTAGTGGTGTTGAAGCTTCCATCTTTATTCCATATCCTCTAGCCTTTACCCGCTGTTGCTTTGCAATAAGAGTTACTGCATCTTCCAATTGTCTCCAATTGATACTAAAACCTCCTTCAGCTGCTCCGTCTTGAAGATGAAGTAATAGTCTATCCTCCAAAGCTTCATTTGCAACTTGTAGAAATAACTCTGATTTTTTCACTTCAAGAACCCTCTTCTCTGTTAATGAGAGTTGTCCAAATTTCTTTTCAAATTCTCTTAATAATTCATTTGGTCCCATGTTGTTATCTGGTTGTTGTTCCACCCAATCAAGAAAATTCCTTTTGGACATCCTTTCTTCATCTTCATCAAAAAACTCATCTCGAAGCCTCTCTTCAAATTTGGCCCAAGTAATCTCAAAATTATTTTGATGAAGATATTTCACCTTGATCTCTGGTACAACTGCCAAGTCAAATGTCTCTATCATCTTCTCCTCTGAAATTTGATAGATTTCCATCTCACATGTATAATTCTTTGAAAATTTTAAAATGCTCTTTCCATTGAATCATCCATTCTTGGAAATAACAGCTTTCAAAGCTTTTGTAGCTCCTTGTCCAACTGCATTGGCAACTTGTTGCTCCATAAATATTTGCATGGCCCTAAAGAACTCCTCTGCAAAGTTTTGACTACCTCCTTGAGCTTGACTACCACTGGTTCTATTATCCCCCATCTTGCCTTAAAAAATCTTGAAGCCTTAGAGCTCTCTCAGTGGAAGCACCAAATGTCGTGGTGAGAGTCTTAGCCCTAAGAAACACTGGGTCTTTTGTGCCTCTAGTTTCTTAAGTGCAAGATGAGATTCATAAAGTTCATAAAATTGAAGAATTTACATAAAAACATACTTTATTAATCCTAACATATTCTGCCTTTAGAAACCTGTCCTCAAATTTGCCCATAAATCCTAGGATATCACATCAATTGAAGCGAAATTTGGATACAAAGTACTTTAAGAAGTAAGGAAGCAAACCCCATAATCCTTTTGATCATAGCTCATGTGGTTAGAGAGAACCATGTTGTCAAAGAAATCCCTCCATGCTGCCTTTGATTCTGGACCCCCTTTGCTTCACACCTTCATTGCTCCTCATTATCAAAACCCCAAGTATTGAAATTTGGTAGGCTTGTTGCTTGCTTTATGTTGTAAACATCCTCCAATTTTTGCTCCAAAATTCCTCTTTGAAATAGAGTTATAGACTCTACCCTTCTCCTTTAATTCTGTCTTCTAACAACTCTAGATCCGACTACAAATTTCCTCATAATTCTTTAAAAATAACTCCAATAGCAATCAATTTTTTACACAACTTAATAGACTCATATATCTACAAACCCCAATAAATTTTATTCAAAATGCTACTTTGATCACAAAGATATGCTCCCCCAAACTTCACTGACTTGGAGATAGATCCCTATTACTTTGAAAGAGCATAACATTTCTTTCATAAGACAAATGAGTATCAAACTTATTCTCATCTTTTTCTTAACTTGCTTAGATCATGTCTATCAAATTTCACACTCAAATTCGTTCCCTAATTCCATTCATATCCAAAAAACCCACACACACACTCTGCCCATACAAACCCCAATTCTGCTTTTACTCTATTTCTCTTTTCACCTACATCCGGTTACAATTTCACTCATAACTCTTTGCTCAAAGATCATATTGACTTAAGATTTTGATTCAAAGTAGTAAACTCTATAAGGAACAAAACCCCAACAAAATTTGCCTCTAAAGTCCAAATGGTTCTCAAGAGCCGAGGCCCGAAATTTAGTAACCCTCACTGCCCTAGTCTTAAACACCAGCAACTTTGACGACTCATATCTCCCTTGATATTTAACCAAAGAACATGAAAATTATTTCTATATGTTCCTTATCTTGTCTACTACAAATCCACAAAAATTTTCACTTAAAATTCTCTCTAAGCTTCTTCTACACACAAAAATGTATACTACTTATAAAAAAAAAATCCCTATCTCTCCAAAAGAATCCCCCCCCCTCCCCCCTCCCCCCCACTTTTCTTCTTTACAACCCCTTCTTGTCATCTTGGCCTGGTCTTCCTTCTTCCCTTTGTCAAAGAGACACCTCAACCATGTCTTTCCACCTCTTCAATCCTTTCTTTTGGATTAATTTGAAGAAATCTCACTTTTTGAGGTAAATTTCTATTCTATCTTCTTACTACCATTTTTCTACCAACTTCTCTTCTAATTTCAACCCACAACATTTAAATTTAGATCTAAAATAGAAGAGAATAAAGGTAAAGTAGATCTAAGATAAAATAGAAAAAAATCTAATAAGTAGAAAGAAACAATTAAGATTAGATTAGAGATAAAAAAGAAAGAATTACATCCTACACTACGAAGTCAAAGAAGCTTGTGTGATTAAGTTCTTAGCTACTTTGGAGTTGACGTGGGTTTGAATCCACTTGACTTCACTGTAGAAATCTTTGGCTTCATGACTTGATACTGCTAGTAGGAATTTCAGCAGGAAATTAGTAGTTTGGCCTATCTATCATCCCTGAGCTTGTGATAAATATTATAACCTCCAAGATAATGTGGTTATAACCACAACCCCTTCTCTTTTTCATCCTTTCTTCTTCTAATCTTAATCTTTTTATTTTAACACATTCTTTTATATCTTTCACACTATGTTTTAATTTACAACGTGACAACGTTGTCGTATAGTAATACGACCATTAGGTGAAAGAAGGAAGGAGTGATTATATTATTGAAGAGCTCAAATGAAAATATTAGAGAAAATTATCTTAGAAAAATAGATAATAGATAAGGAGGTAGTAAAAAATCAAAAGGTGCTAATGCTGCCTTTTATAAAAAAGAATTCTACTTACTTTGTATAGCCATAAATATGATAAAATAAGGTAGATTAGAAAGATAATTGGTATAGGCATGTTTAGTAAGGAGTTAAGAGTAGGTTTTAGAGAACTTTACTTCAAAATTACAAGAGTTGATACCCGGAGAGGGCCGGTTAAGAACCTAGGTGGAAACCAGACCCCAGGGCACAAAACTGCGTGCCGACGTCAAATGGAGAAGTCTTTTTGCAAATCGGAAAATGGGATTAGAAGGCAGACTTGAAGAAGTTTGTATGTGTTTTGGTTTTGAATGATTTGGATAAAAGTTGAGTTTGTAAGAGCTTTGGAAAGTCAGAGTTGTTTTGGGAGACTTTAGAGTTTATAAAGTATATTGGGATTTATATTTTTGAGGATTTTGTGAGATTTGTTATATTTTGTCAAGTGAAATTTTGTGGGTTTGTGCATACGGTTGTGTTTGTAAGATGCTATGAATTTGAGATTGATCTAATAGTTCGATCAAAGGTTATTGAAGTTTATGTGGGTTGGGGTCTGTAGAATTGGGTTTTAAAGGTCAGTTAGGGTTTTGCAGATTTTGAGCAATCTATTAATTGGATTGGAGTGAATTTTATGTGTGTGTGTAGAAGACTTAATTTGCTACATGCATGTGAAGTTTGGAAGCAATTGAACGGTGCAAATAGGAGGTTTAGGCACTAGAATATTGGCGTGAAGATTGAAGAAGGAGGCCGGCTGATACTCGAGCAAGTTTGTAAGTTATTCTTCTTGTTGGTAAATTGGATCTTCTTCAAACTTGGTGTGTATGTTGTTAACTTAATTGTTAAGGTGTGAGAAAAATTGCAATCAAGATCAACGGTTTGTTTGGTAGTTAATGTGGTTCTAAAACTGCCTTAGAAATTGTATAGGGCTTGGCTAGGATTTAGGGTTTAAGATTTTACTAGGGTTTGATTAGGATTTGGATTTAGGATTTAATTAGGATTTTATTAGGATTAGGATTTGATTAGGATTTGGATTTAGGATTTAGTTAGGGTTTCATTAGGGTTAGGGTTTGATCAGGGTTTGATTTAGGATTTGATTAGGATTTGATTAGGATTTGACTAGGATTTGACCAGGATTTGAGTTAGGTTTTTATTAGGATTAGGGTTTGATCAGGGTTTGACTTAGGATTTGACTAGGGTTTGACCAGGGTTTGACTTAGGATTTGACTAGGGTTTGATCAAGGTTTGACTTAGGGTTTGACTAGGGTTTGATTTAGGGTTTGACTAGAGTTTGAATAAGATATGATTTAGGATTTTAAGATTCTATTTTTAGTATTTTCTAAATTTAGCATTTTATATATTATTTTCTATTATGATTATTGTATGACTCATTTATTCTTCTTTTATAATTTCTTTAAGATTGAATCAAGCTGAAAAATATTGTTAAGATTTAATAGAAGTTATTTAAGATTCTATTAGAATTGTTAGGATTTTGTTGTGGCGTATTTCTTTTTTATCTTCCACAGCCAGGTGCCCGGAGCATTCTCAAGCAAGACTTCACGTATTATGACAACGTTATTAAAGCTCCTTCAAATCCCATTATTCTCGAGCTATCTTGGTTGAAAAAGCATAGTCCATTTATAAATTAGAGGTTACGAAGAATAACATTTTTGATAGAAATTCCTATAAAATTTTTTTGTAAAAAGCGATGAATTGGTAAACCTTTATTTATTGGAGCAAGGGCTTTTATAAGATTGGCTAAAGAAGATACACTATTTATTATTTATGCGACTTCAATTAAAAAAGATATGACTTCATCAGTAAATATTCTAGAGCAATATAGCAAATTTTAAGATATTTTTGAAAAAAAGAATGTTGATATATTGTCAAAGTATCAACCATATGATTGTGCTATAGATCTTCAAGAAAGAACACAACCTCCTGTTAGCCGAATCTATAATCTTTTTCAAAATGAACTTTTGGTATTAAAAAATTATATTAATGAAAATCTTATAAAGAATTTCATCAAACATTCAAAGTCTCTAATATGTGCACCTATATTTTTTGTGTAGAAGAAGGATAGTTCTTTGCATATATGCATTGATTATCAAAGATTGAATTAGATAATGATAAAGAATCACTATCCACTACTGTTAATGTCAAGACTTTTGAAACAACTCAGCCAAGTGAATATCTATACTAAGATAGATTTTCATAGAACATATAACTTGGTACGGATCAAGAAAAGAGATGAATGGAAGACTATATTTTGGACAAGGTATGAATATTTTGAATATAATGTCATGCCTTGTGGATTAAGAAATGCATCCGCTATCTTTCAGTATTTAATGAATGATATCTTTTAAAAGTACTTGAACAAGTTCGTAGTGATCTATCTTGATGACATCTTGATATATTCAAAAATTTTGGAGGAACACAAGAGGCATATCAAGTTAGTATTATAAAAGTTGCAAGATATATGTTTACACGCCAAATCAAAAAAATGTATATTTCATCAATCTAAGATAGAATTTTTGGGATACATTATATCTATTGAAGATTTGATAATGGATCCCAAGAAGATAGAGGCGATTATGCTATGGACTATTCCAAAGAATGTGAGAGATGTATAATGTTTTTTTGGATTTGCTAACTTCTATCGGATCTTCATCAAAAATTACTCTCAAGTTGCTACCCTTCTTATTCTATTGATATGTAAGGATAAGTTAGAATGGAGGCCTCAAGCAGAGAAGGCATTCCAAGACCTTGAGACGACATTCATTACAACTTTAATGTTAGTACATCCAGATTTTACAAAGTCATTCTACATGGAGACTAATGCTTTGGATTTTGCACTAAAGGCCAATACTTTCACAAATATACTTTCACAAATAGATATAGACAATAAATTCCATTCTATTATATTTCATTTTCAAAAATTCTCTGGTGCCAAAATTAATTATGAAATCTATGATAAGAAGCTTTTTGCTATTATGGATTCTTTTTAAGAATGACATTATTTTTTTGAAGGAGCAATACATCTTATGATTGTATATATAGATCATAAGAACTTGAAATATTTTATGTCAGCTTAGATTTTTAATCGATGCCAAGCTCAATAGAATATGTCACTATCTTGATTTAACTTTGTTATTACTTATCAACTTTGGAAGCAACAAGGATTGTCTGATGCATTATTAAAGAGATCATATCTTATACCAAGGATAAGAGATGTATTGTTTGATCAATAATATACAATTTTGTTGAGATCAGAGCAATTTTGCCTTTGCACCACTATTACATTGGCACCTATTGATTCTAATTTTTTCAATGAAGTGCATGCTGCAACTACTAATGATGCTTTGACCTTTGATGTCAAGCGTTGCTTGAAAGAAAATGTTGATAAATTTAAACTTGAGGAAGATCTTCTATATTTTAAAGAATGTTTGTATATCCCAAAAGGACCAACACGACTGTGCATTCTTCAATCTTATCATGATTTTCCAACTACAAGTCACTTTGGATTTAACAAGACCTTGGAATTTATTTCTCAAGATTTTTAGTGGCCTCAAATGTGGAAGGCGATGAAGGACTTTATACTCTTTTGCAACATCTGTTTAAGGTTGAAAAATCCTCAACATTATTTTTATAGACTCTTATAACCCTTGCCTATTCCAAGATGGTCATGGTCTTTTATCTCAATGGATTTCATCATAATTCTACTGCCATCAAATTAATTAGACATCATCTTTGTAGTGGTTGATTGACTTACAAAAATGACTTATTTTATTCCTTGCAAAAAGACTATGTCTAATGAAGAAATGGCAAGGCTCTTTTTTGACAATATATATATCGATATTATGACCTATAAAATAATATTATATTTAATCAAGGATTCCAATTCATATCTAAGTTCTAAAAATATCTTTTTGAAATATTAAAGGTGCATATTGAACTTTCTTTGGCTTTCTATCTTCAAACTGATGGCCAAACAAAATAAATTAATCAAGTTTTGGAACAATATTTATTATTCAATATTAACTATCAATAAGATGATTGAATCTTGTATCTACCATTAGTAGAGTTTACATATAATAATATTGTTCATGCTTCAATTCAGTAAATATTGTTTTACTCCAACTATGGATATCATTCAAAGCTTGATCTAAAGGAGTATATCAAAGAATAATAATCCGGCCGCTGAAGGATTTACAAAGCATCTATCGCAACACCAAATAACCTTGAAGCTTCAATTATAAGTAGCTTAAGATACTTATAAGGCATCTACAGATAAATTCAAGAGTCAACCGCCTACTTTTTATATTGGAGATAAAGTATGGCTTCTTCAACGGAACATCAAAACTAAGTGGCCATGCAATAAGTTGGACTATCAAAAATTGGAACCATTTTCTATCTAAAAGCAAATCAATCTAATGACATATCGCTTGAAATTACCATCTGTTATGAAGGTACATCCAATTTTTTATATCTCTCTTTTAGAACCTTATAGAGAATTACATATTCTAAAAACAGTATAACAATTGTCGCCTAGTATCAAAATTGGAGACTATAAAGAATATGTGGTTTAAAATTGCAATAGTGAAAGTCGGTTGAGAAGCTTCCTAGTTAGTAAAAGTTGATTGAGAAGTTTCCAAGTTAGTGGAAGGAGCTCAAGAAGCTTCTTAATTAATAGAAGTTGCTCAAGAAGCTTCTTAATTTGATGGAAGGAGCTCAAGAAACTTCTTAATTAATAGAAGTTGCTCAAGAAGCTTCTTAATTTGATGGAAGCTACTAAAGAAACATCCTAGATAGGGATATATATTGGAGTCAAGGCTAAAGAGTTCTTCAGTCTCAACAATGCATTTCTTGGAGTTTCAGCTCATCTTTCTTAGTGTTATTTGTGTATTCATCTGGTTAATTTAAATTCTTATTGATTTCTTTTAGAAACCTTGTCCCAATTCAAGTCTCTTATTCTATTTTCTCATATCTTTGACACCCCTTGAATTTGCACAAAATACTCAAATTATAATGAAATCCTTCAATACCTTATTCACCCACAAAGGTTTATTTTTTTATTGAATTTTAGAATCCAATTATTCTTAATTTAAATATTTAATTTTTATCAAATTATTTAAAAGTGTAGCTTATATCTTTGAACTTTATCATAAGAAAAATCAATCATAGATTTACTTTCAATCATTTGATATCTCAAAAATCCTAATAGGTGTTCAAAATCCTAGTTTATAGATATCTAAGCACTATTTTCTTCATATCTCAAAAATCCAAAACTTTAATTCTACAAATTTTTTGTATATAGCTTTGTAATATAAAAATATATATTTTTAAAAATTTTGAATCAAAATCTTATCAAATTGCTTAAGATATAGCTTAAAACACAACCACTAATTAAGTAGGTCAATTACTGCTTTTAGATTGCAAGTATTGACTTTAACTTCTAATATCTTCTTCATCCTAGCTTAAAATTCATTGAGCCAAATATATAAAATATAGTCAAAAAAGTATTTTTTCTAAGCGTAGTTGTTGATTCTTTATTACTTTCTGCATACATGAGTTATATTTCAAAGAATGATAATAGATACAAAATCAATACCTTGATTTTGAATGCTTGTATCTCTTTCATAAATATTCCAAATTATTCAAATTTTATACCAAAATTATAGTAAAAAATCTAAATTTATTGACTCTATTATTTAATATTCAAATGTCATCAAATGAAAAATCTTAATTCCTAATAAGGCCTCAAGCAATTGGATATGACTTTTGGCCAAAAGGAATAAAGATTTTTATCATCCATGTCTATTCACATAGATGGCATAACTACTCTTTTTGATATTAAAAATCTTTTTTAATCTTTTTTTTAATAAGATTTACATAATATGTATTCTAAATGCCAAATAAAAGAAATGAATAAGATTTTAAGGATCACTAATGTCTAACAAAAGTGATTTAAAATATATAAAATTTATTATTAATATAAAATCAATCTCAAAAGTTATTATTAAAATAAAAAATAAAATTATACAAACGTCAATAGTAATCCTTTTAAATAATTTTTTTTAAAAATAATAATCTAATTATATTTTATAATCAATTAAAATCTATTAAAATAGATCTTATTTAATAATATTATAAATTATATATATATTATTTTCACATGATAGTCAAATTACAACACAACAATATTGTTGTATTATAACTTGGCTATAAGATAAAAGAGCAAAAGAAGATATATATTATAAAAAAGCTTAATTGAAGACTAAATAAAAAATTTAATTTAAAAAATATAAATAAAATAAAAATAGAAATAGAAAATTAATAAAAATATTTAATATTAATATTATCTTTTTTAAAAAAACAAAAAAATTCTATTTACTTTGTAGGATAATAAATAAGACAAAACAAAATAGATTAGCAAAAATACTACTACAGGCATCTTAAGATCAAAGTAAAAGATAGTTTTTAGCAAAAATTATTTAGAGAAACCTTGGATTGATATCTGAGGAAGGCCTGTTTTAAACCATGGTTGAAACTAAATCCCAAGACACAAAACCATGTGCCTACAGTAGATAAGAAGTTCTTTTGTTGATTAGAAAGCAAGATTTGAGAGCAGACTTGACAAGATTTCTTTGAGCATTAGTTTCAAGGTTTTTGAATTTGTAATGATTTTGTGAGAGCTATATAAAGTCAGGTTCTATTTAGATGACTTTGACTATTGAGAAATAAAGTAGATTTACATTTTGGAACATATTATGAATTTTGTAGTAGATCTTTAAGTAAAAATTTGTGGATTTGTGAATATAATTGTATTATTTATTTTTTATTTTTTATAAATTTTAGCTTAATCTAATAGTTAGATCAAAGGTTATTGGAATTTAAATGATTTAGGATCTTAGAAATTAGATTTTGAGGGTCAATGAGGGTTTCTATGATTTTGAGCAATTTGCTAATTAGATTAAAATTATTCTTTTTTGAACTGATATTTAACTTAATTTTTAATATTTATTTAAAAGTTTAAAGCATATGAATGATACAAAAAAGAAATGTTGATATTGGAAGATCAGCATCAAGATTGGAGAAGGAAAATAACTAACACCTGAGAGGATTAAGAGCATTTTCTCCCAATTTGTAAGTTCAAATTCTTTTAAATTTTGTATGCTTATTTTCAACTAGTAGGTCAAGAAGTATGTAAATATTGAATAAAGATTAATATTTTATTTAATAATCAAAATTTATTTAAGATATTAAAATTTGATTAGAATTTAATTTGACTTTATTTAAAATATTAGGATTTTATTAGGATTTGACTTAAGATTTGTCTTAGAATTTGATAAGAATTTGATTTAGAATTTATCTTAAGATTTGATAAGGATTTGATTTAGCATTTGTCTTAGGATTTGATTAAGATTTGATTTTGGATTTTATTTGGATTTGATGTTACTGACATAAGATTTATTCTAATAATTATCTAATTAGTATGGATAGATAGAAATAGATAGAAATAGGATAATTTCATAATATCTTAGAAAGAAGCTTTTTAGAAGCTTCATAGACACAATTTCACCTTTATACATGTCTATCGATAATTGATAGGCTAGAAACTTGACCAACAAGTTAGCCACATGTTACATATATTGGTAGCTTGTGGAACAAATTAAGTACGTGGCACATATATGGAAAACTTGTCTTGCAAGTTTGACATGTGTCTTGCAAATTAGACATATATTGGAGGTCCTATAGAATGTCGCTACTTAGCTTTTAGATAGATAGATAGTATATATAGAGATAAGAATGAAGCTTTCTTCACTCATGTCAATTCTTTTTTTGCTTGTAGTCTAGTTCAAGAGTCTTTTGTATTTTCTAATCTTTGGCAACAGCTATTCTAATTTTTTCTTAAATATACATATTTTCTTATTTCTATTCTATCATTTTTTTTTTTACATAGGTTTCACTAAATTATACATCTTTTATAACTCATATCCTTGAAAGATTGACAAGAGTAAAGATACAATATCAGAGCTTTGTCTTTTCTTAATAAAGAGTGGATTACCTCTTTCTCTTGATAAGACATAAGTATATTAGAAGTTATTGATTATCCACTTTTAATTTGATATTGTTTCTAGATTTTTTTTTTTTTTTTTTTTTGAGTGTTTTATTTTGTAGTGAGAGTAGACATTCTTTCCTTTCTATTATATTATCATAGCAAAGCTCATTGAAATGAAGAATGCAATGGCACAAATATACCACCACAAAAAGTAACAAGATTAGCAGGAAGTGAAAATATAGAGATGATTGGAGCTGCTTCAAGCCATATCACAATTAAATACTGTTCAAGCATACTTACAATTAAATACTGTTCAAGCATACTTACAATTAAATATTGTTCAAGCATACTTATAATTAAATATTATTCAAGCATCAAAGAATCAAAAATTAATTTGCCAGAGAAATTTGATGGTACAAGATCTAAATTTCAAGGATTTATCAATGAAATACAACTGATGATTGAACTTCAACTTCAAAGTTATCAAATTTAAAGATCACAATTTAGGTTTATTGAAATACTATTTTCACATTTTGTTTTATCATGGTTTTTACCTTTCTTTAAATAATATGATTCAATATTAGATAATTTGGAGGTATTTTCAATGGAATTTTGATCTATATATGGAAAATACAATGTAATTTATGTCATAACCAATAAGGTCCATATTTTGCAATAAGACAATTGATTAGTGATATTATATGCTTTATAATTTTAAAAATTAGCAATTGATATCAAATAGGATGATGTTGCACTCATCAACTAATTTTCCTACAGATTATAATATGAAGTAAAGAAATTGATGCTCAATTTATCCAATCCTTAGAAATTGAATCAAGCAATTGACTTTGCTATGAAGTGTGACAATTGGGTTTTTGAGTTTTGATTTGAGAGTTGTAGAAGGAAGCCACAATGTTATTATAATACAAAAGCAACACCATTGTCTTCTCAATACGTACATTTAAAAATAGAAGTCATACAAATTGATGCGATATATTTTAAACCTCTTACGAAACAAAAAAAAACTTGCCATTGTTAAGAAGAATTGTACTTATATTGTGGAGAACCTAAGCATATTACTCAACATTATCCAAAGAAATGACACAACTATAAAATAAGAAGTATAGCTATCAGAGAAGACAATATGTTGGAAAACAAGTTTGTCCAACTATAATAGAGACTATGTAGCTGAAATCTTATACAATTCCTACTAAAGGTCCTATCCTATTTTTAGAATCTTCTCTTTGTTTTATAATAGATGTGTATTTGGGATCTAAAAATTACAAAGCCTCTACCTTATTAGATTCAAGAGCCTCAGTGTGTTTTTTATATGAAAAATTTGTTAAAAACCATAGAATATTTTTAGTACAAAAAACTAAACCTATACATATAAAAATCATAGATGATCGTCCATTGTCTTTTGGAGATGTTACTCATGAAATTCTCCCTATAAATATAACAACGTATGGTGATAATAAATACGTAAGCTATAATATAATTAAATTTCTTTCTAATCCATTTATTTTAGGTTTATTATGGTTAAAAAAATATAATCTTCAAATAGATTAGATTTCTTATAGACTTAATTTTTTTCAAAGTATTAATAAATTCTTACTGACTAAGCAAAAAATTATAAGTCTAGTATAGTAAAATTTGTACTTGTAGGTACAAAAGCTTTTATGAATGTAACAAAAGAAAAATCACCTTTTTTTATTTATGCTACACCCATTTTTGATAGTAGAAAGATTTCAAATAGCATTCCAAGTCAATATTAAGATTATTAAGATATTTTTGAAAAGAATGTAGATATTTTTTTGGAATATTGTCCATATAATTATTTAATCTCAAAAAAGGAACTTAACCTCCATTTGGATCAATCTATAGTTTATCACAAAATGAATTGGTTTAACTTAAGAAATATATTAATGAGAACTTGGCTAAGAATTTTACACGCCATTCAGAATCTCCAATAAGAGCTCCTATCTTGTTTGTAAAGAAAAAAGATGGATCACTATAGATGTATGTAGATTATCAAAGGCTCAATAAGATTACCATCAAGAATACATATCCACTATCTTTGATATCTAGATTTCTTAATCAATTAAATTAAACTAAAATGTGTATAAAAATAGATCTATGAGAAGCATACAATTTGATTTGTATTGAAAGAAATAAATAGAAGATTGCATTTCAAATAAGATACAAATACTTTGAATATAAAATTATACCTTTTGGACTTATGACTGCACCAATCGCTTTTTGATATTTTATAAATGATTTTTTTTATAAATTTTTAGATAATTTTATTGCCTCTTATCTAAACAACATTTTGATTTATTCTAAGAATATAAAGAGCATGAATTACATGTTTGTTATGTGTTATAAAAACTTAGAGATACAAGATTATATGTTAAGATAAAAGAAATATATATTTCACACTATCCATATTGACTTTTTAGGATACATCATTTCAAATGATGGCCTTATGATGGATCATAAGAAAGTCTAGACAATCATGGACTCAAAGATTTCAAAGACAATAAAAAAATGTGCAATATTTTTTAAGATTTGTCAATTTGTATTAAATCTTTATCAAGAACTTTTTTTAAGTTGTAGCTTTACTTACACATTTAACTTGTAATAAAAAATTTGAATGGAGTAAAGAAACAAAAGCCTTGTTTGAAACTTTGAAGATAATTTTTATTTTTACACTAATCTTAAATTATGTTGACTTTTTTAAGGTATTTTTTTTTATAAAAATAGACGCATCAAACTTTGCCTTGGATGCATCAAAATGAAAGCAGATGACAAATTCCACCAAATAACTTTGTATTCCAAGAAATTTTCAACAACAAAGATCAACTACAAAATCCATGATAAATTTTTTTTGTGATTGTGGATTCTTTTTAAAAATAGCATCATTACTTAGAAGACGCTTCTAGTCCAAAATCTATTCTATTTCAAAGAATGCTTATATATTTCAGAAAATAAAGCACAACTACATGCTCTTGAAGCTCACCATAACTTCCTTATAGTAGAACATTTTGGATATAACAAGACTTTGGAGCTAATATTAAAAGATTTTTCATGGCTTCAAATATAGAAGGATGTTAAATTTTTTTTACAGTCATGCGATATTTGTTCAAGATCAAAAACTCCTCGTCATTGATTTTAAGGACTTTTTCAACCATTACCTATAACAGAACAACCTTGGTCTTTTGTTTCTATAGATTTTATCATGGATCTTTCAAATTCTAATTCATATGATTCTATATTTGTAATTATAGATCATTTCATCAAAATGGTATATTTTGTATCGTATATAAAATCTATCATAGGTGAAGAAATAACTAAACTCTTTGTTGACAATATCTACTACTATCATAGATTACCAAGAGATATTATATCAAATAGAAGGATGCAGTTTGTATGAAGATTTTGGAAAATCCTTTTTAAAATATTAAAGGTAGATATAAAACTATCTTTAGCTTTTCATCCTCAAATTAATGGACAAAAAAAATGAGTAAATCAAGTTATAAAATAATATTTGAGTTGTATTATCAACTATCATGAAAATGATTGAACAATTTTTTGCCATTAGCAAAGTTTGCTTATAATAATTTGATACATTCTTCTGTTCAACAAATTCCATTCTTTGTCAATTATGGTTATTATCCATGACTTGATACTTTTGATTTTTCAAAAGCTGATAATCCTACAGCAGAAGATTTAACGAATTGATTGTAAGAGCTACATACAATAATGAAGGTACAATTAAAAGAAGCTCAAGAACAACAAAAAATCAATGCAAATATCTATTATAAGAAATAACCTCAATTCTATGTGGACAATAAGTTACAGTTACTTTGTTGTAATATCAAGACTATTTATCTTTGTGACAAATTGGATTATCGTAGGCTTGGACCATTTCTGATTTGTGAACAAATTAATCTAATTGTTTATCAATTATACCTATCAAAATCTATGAAAATCCATTATATATTTTATATATCATTGCTCAAATCATATAAGAGAGTGGATATACAAAGAAGAAGACAAATGCCATTGCTTTCTATAAAAATGGACAACAATAAAGAATTTGAGATAGAAGAGATTTTAGATTCAAAACAAAGTTAAAATTGGCTAGAATATCTTGTACATTAGCGTGGATACAATATTAGTGAATGTATATGGAAGCTATCTAGGAATCTAAAAAAATACATTAATAAAAGTTAATGAGTTTCATCAATGACATCTATTAAAAATAAAATAAAGAGTCAAGAAAATATTTTTTATAAAGGAAAGCACGTTCAATAGAGGTTTCATTCTGTCTTGTATCATTATTTGCTATTTTTTTGAATTTATTTGTGCCAAAGAGATGAAAAATCAACAATCAATAAATTCAGCTCAAAAGCCATTGTTTGCTGACTTATCGGATGAGATATTATGACTATTACAACTTTCAAGATGACCAAATAAAAATGAAGATCTTCATGAATGACATGTTCTTCTTTGGATTGATGGCAAGATACAATGTGTTTGATATTACAACCTTGGAAGAGACTTTCAGTGTTTAGTGATACTTTTAGAGGTAAAAATTATTCCTAGTGGTATTTCAAATGTTTTCTTTGAAGAAAGTTATAAAAGCCTCAATAATGATTAAATAATAGGATGGTCCTTTATCTTGATATAAGATATTATTGATAGTTGAAAGGACCTATCAACTACCTTCAAATGGAACAAAAATTAAAATATATAGTAAATATAATTTGATGTATCTTGGACTTCTTCAACACACAATCACCATTCTTGTGGAACTCGCTTCTAGAAGAGAAGATAATATCATGGATATAAGATTTATTCCAATAATTATCTAATTAGTATGGATAGATAGAAATAAATAAAAATAAGATAATTTGATAATATCTTAGAGAGAAGCTTTTTAGAAGCTTCATAGACACAGTTTCATCTTTATACATGTCTATAGGTGATTGATAGGCTAGAAACTTGGCCAACAAGTTAGCCATGTGTTGCATATGTTGGTAGCTTATAGAATAAGCTAAGTACGTGGCATATATATGAAAAACTTGTCTTGCAAATTTGACACGTATTGGAGGTCTTATAGAATGCCGCTATGAAGCTCTTAGATAGATAATATATATAGAGACAAGAGTGAAGCTTTCTTCACTCATGTCAATTCTTTTTTTACTTCTAGTCTAATTCAAGAGTCTTTTGTATTTTCTAATCTTTGGCAATTGCCATTTTAATTTCTTTTTAAATATACATATTTTCTAATTTCTATTTTTTTATTTTTTTTTGACATAGGTTTCACTAATTTATACATCTTTTTTAGTTTATATTCTTGACATTTGATTAGGATTTGACTTAAAAATTGATTAAAATTTTATTAGGATTTAATTAATATTGATTAAAATTTGATTAAGATTGAATTAGGATTTGATTAAGATTTTATTAAGATTTACTTAAGATTTGGTTAAACTTCAATTAGGATATATTAGTATTTCTTTAAAATTTGATAAGATTTTATTAGGATTTCTTTAAGATATCTTTATAATTTCTTTAAAATTCCTTTAGATTTTTAAATTTTTTTTTAAAGATTTCATTAAGATTTTTTAGGATTTTTTTATAATTTTTTAAAGATTTAATTAGAATTATTAAAAATTCAATTAGATTTATTTAGGATTATATTAAGGTTGTTAGATTCTTGGTTAGTTGCAATATACAAGTTTACATTCTACAATCAAGTACCCAATGCATTCTCAAACAAGACAATATATAATATAACAATGTATTAATAATAGATAAAATTATATAATTTATAATATATTATTGATAAATTTTATTATGAGTAATATTTTTATAGATATTTTATAAATAATTAATATATCAATTTATATTAAAAAAAATTGATTAAAAATATGAATTATATTTATTAATATAAATATCTTATTTTTCTTTATTAATATAAAATAAATATAATAAAGAGTTTTTTTTTAATATCTTATAGTTTTATCAGCTTAATATAGTCTCATATTAATTATGAGATATATATTTTATATGAATGGCTACAAATAAAAGATTTAAAATCTTATAATAAAAAATATATATTTTTATATTATTATAAAAGTTTAAAAAAGTTTGGCAAAAGCCCTCACTTGATAAAAATAATTTTCTACCAAATGACTTATTAATATGTGTAAATATCAAACAAAACAAATGTAAAAAAAATAGTGTTCTTCTTTGAAAAAATTACAGTAATATATTTGTTCAACAACAAAATCTTTGCTATATTTTTCTATGCACCAATATTTTATTTTTTAAGTTTAATATATATATATATATATATATATATATATATATATATATATCATTATTTTAAGTATATTATAAAAAAATTATATAAGAGTTTTTTTATTTTTTCTTCTATTATTTTATTTTTTTTGGATTTTGATTAAAATCAATGTATATTATATGATAATTTAAAAGATAATCTTGTAGCTATTAAATATTATAGTTTTTATATTAAAATTAGTTTTTTTTAAAAACTAATTATTATTTTTTGAACATGCTTTTAATATTAAAATATAACTAATATCTAATATTAAGGATATACACTTTGGAAGTTTGCAAAATCTTCTAAGAATATTTTAGAGGTTGTCTAATTAGTGGAAGTCACTTGAAAAGCTTTCTAGTTGGTGGAAGTAGCTTGAGGGGCTTCATAGTTAGTAGAAGGAGCTTAAGAAGCTTTCAAGTTGGTAGAAGCTGCTCGAGAAGCTTCTTAGTTTGATGGAAGGCGCTCAAAAAGCTTCCTAGACTTGGATATATATTGGAGTTGATGCTGAAGAGTTCTTTAGTCTCGATAACTCATCTCTTAGAATTATAGCTCACTTTTTTTGATATTGTTTGTATACTCAATTAGATAATTCAAGTCCTTGTCAGTTTCTTTTTGAAACTTCTTTCTAGTTCAAGTCTCTTATTCTATATTCTTAAGTCTTTGATAGTTTGTCAAGACTAACTTCATCTTAAATATCAAAGTTTGATCTTTCTTATTAGAAAGTAGATTATTCCTCTTCTTGAAGATATACTATCGCTTTAGAGGTTGTGGATTACCCTCTTGTAAACTGATATTATCTTTTTATAGATTTTTTTTTTTTTTTTTTTTTTTTTTTTTTTTTCTTCTTCTTAGAATGGCTGAAAGTTAAGAAATTAGTATGACCAAATCTTTTGAGTCTAAATTAGATGCCATCATAAGTGCTCTTATTACTTTATCTGCTACGATTGAAGAGATTGAAGGAATTGTTGCAAAACTTCATAATAACGCTATCGTGGTGAGAGTCTTAATCCTAAGAAACACAAGGTCTTTTGTACCTCTAATTAATCAAGTACAAGATGACATCCATAAAAGTTTATAAAATTAAAGAATTTACATAAAAAAAAAAATATTTTATGAACCCTAACCTATTCTGCCTATAAAGACCTATCCTCCTAATTTTGATCATAAATCCTAGGATATCACATCAATTGAAGCAAAATTTGAATACAAGATACTTAAAAAAATAAGAAAGCAAATTCTAGAAACATTTTGATCATAGCTATTGTGTTTAGAGAGAACCATGTTGTCAAAGTTAACCCTCTCAATAGCCTTTGATTTTGGACCCCCTTTGCTTCACATCTTCATTGCTCTTCATTAAAGAAGACCTAAGTACTAAAATTTGATATGCTTGTAACTTGTCTCATGTTATAAACACCCTTCAATTATTGCTCCAAAAGTCCTCTCCAAACTTAAGTTATAGGCTCCATCCCTCTTCTCTAATTCTGCCTTCTAACAACTATAGATTATGTCTACCAAATCTCTCTCTCAAATTTGTCTCCTAATTCCTTCTATACACAAAAATACACATTGCTTTCTAATTCCTACACCCCTCTCTTGTCGTCTTTATCCTCTTGGTCAAAAATACCTCTAAGTCCATCTCTTTCCACCTTTTTCTTGTCATCTTTGCTTGGTCTTCCTTATCCTCTTGGTCAAAAAGACTTTTCAATCTATGTCTTTCTACTTCTTCAACCTTTTTTCTTAGACCAACTTGAAGAAATCTCACTTTCTAAGGTGAATTTCCATTCTACCTTCTTACTATCAATTTTCTATCAACTTTTCTTCTAATTTCAGTCCACAACACTTAAGTTTAGATCTAAGAGAGAAGAAAATAAAGGTAAAATAGATCTAAGATAAATAGAAGAAAATCTAATAAATAGAAAGAAATAATTTAGATTAAATTAGAAATAAAAAAAAAAAAAGAACTACAACATATACTGCCAAGTCAAAGAAGCTTGTGTGGTTAATATTCTTGGCTACTTTGGAGCTGACATGGATTCATATCCACTTGACTTCACTTTAAAAATCCTTGGCTTTGTGACTTGGTAGTGCTAGTGGAAATTTCAGCAAAAAATTAGTAGTTTGAACTACCTACCACCCGTGAGCTTGTGACAAATATAGTAATATTTAAGATAATGTGATTATAACCACAACTCCTTCTTTTTTTCATCCTTTCATCTTCTAACCTTAATCTCTTTATTTTAATACATTCTTTTATGTCTTTTACTCTATGTTTTAATTTACAATGTGACATCTACCTCTTCCAAACTGCCACATCTTGTGGAATGTGCCACCATTCATTCTTCATCTCCTTCATCCTCATCTTTAGTTTCCATAGCATATTTATTTTCTATAGATGTAGATGATGACATTTTAAGGCTTTCAAATAAAAACTTTTCACTCTTCCTTTGAAATATTTTCACCCATTTATCTCTTATTAGATTTTGAAGTAAAGTTCCATCTAATTCATGAAGTAAGTTAGTACCATTGTCACAAACAATGACAATAATATATAGTCTAAACCATCTTTGAGCAAATTTCTTTTGAGTGCTATGTTGATGTTCCAATGTACTATCATAAATCACCATCTAATCTTCCTCTCTAATTGGTTTCACTTGCAATCAATGTATCTTGTCAAACCTTTCTTTCTTGATAAGTCTTGCTTTTTTAAGCCTTTCCATTACTTTTTGATGTGCCTCTAGTAGTTTATCAATTTGTTGTATTCAAAGTTCTAGCAGCTACTCTCTAGAAATTCCATCCTTCCAAGACAAATACAACCATATAAGAATTGATTCTTCAATCAACATAATAGGCTTTTGTTCCAACATAAGTTTGATTGGCATATAACATATTACCGTATTATGTATAGTTCTATCAGCCTATAAAGCATAAGATAGTAATCTAGGCCAATCTTTAAAATTTCTTCTACAAACTTTGACCAAAGCTTGAATGATTGGAGGATGACCTCTTTCACTCTTTCCATTTGCCTCAAGATTATATGCTATTATCAATTTTAATTTTACTCCATATTTTTCAAAGAATATTTTAGCTTCAACAGCATCTAATTCTCCTCTATCAACCCTCATTCTTCCTATGCATCCATATCGACTGAAAATATCTTCAAGAATAAATCTGCATATTCTTTTAGTCTGCTTGGTGCTCAATGCTCTTCCTTCAACAAAATTGGATAGCTCTTCTTTTGCCAATACCAAGTATTTCATTTCCCATAATCCATTTGGCATAGTAACCAAGTCAATAATTCATTAGAAATGAATAAGAAGAGGATAAGTAAGATGCAATTTATCACGATATCGGATCTTTGATTGAAATTGATATTCAATACATGAACTTACAAAGTCTTCTACATCTTTGTAAAGTCCTTTCTACCAATATCTTTCTTTGATTTTTGTATATGTTATTCAAATGCCTCAATGTCCGGCCCAATTTGTATCATGAAATTCTATGAGAATTTCAAGTTTTGTAGATAAATTTTCAACCACTCTCAATAGAATTCCATCTTTTCTTTTTGGTTTCCTCTACAAAAGTCCATCACATTAAAGATATTCGTAGGAATGTCATCTGACTTCTTTAAAATACTTTTCTAACCAATCTATTTGCCTTTGTAGAATACTTAAATATCAATCAACATCTTTCAATCAACCTTTATATAATTCTTTCTTAAAAGGAAGAATTTCATCTTTTCTTTTGTTGGTGTTAACTAATATAATGCTATAGCTTTTGATGTTGTCATCTTCATCATCTTCTTTAGCAATCATTTCTTCATCACCAATATAACTAGCTATAGACAATATATCCGCTACAACATTTTTTTTGCTTTTAATATATAATAGAATTGAATTAAGAGATTTGATAAAAGCTATCCATCTCAACATGGCAATATCTAGAGTTGAACAGTTTGAAATCATATCAAGTAGAGATAAACAATCAACTTCCAACACTACATTTGCTCTAATTAAATAGTTCTTTTTCGCCTTCAATGTTGTGACAACTTTCCATAGTTCTCTTTTTACTTGCGTAAAGAATACAACAATTGATGGAATTGGTTGTAGGCAATTTGTCAAACAATACATTGAAGATGTGAAGAAGATTTTGAAAAGACTTAAAGAGGTAGGTCTAACTTTATCCATTGACAAATTAAAGTTTGGAATGGATGAAATCATTATTGTATGTCAATTTTGTGGAAGCTATGGTAGAAAATCAAATCCAGAGAAGATAGATGCTATTGTTAAGATGAAACTTTGTAATAGTATAACTGAAGTAAGAAGATTTTTGGGAGCATGTATTTTCTATCAAATTTGGATTCCACATTTTTCTCATATATTAGAGCCTCTTTATAAGCTCTTACAAAAGGAAAATAAATTCAAGTAGAAAAAAGATCAAAATAAAGCCATGGAGTCTTTGAAGAATATTCTAAGATCTCCATCCATTTTAAAACAAGTTGACTATGAAAATGATCAACCAATGGTGATAATAGTGGATACTAGTTCAATTGCTATAGGTTATCCGCAAATTTATCTACAATTGATCTAGATCCTTTGTTCCTGATTATCACACTATTGATAGATTGCATATCTTGAATAAACCTAAATGCTCCAGATTTCTTTGGCACCATTGTTGTGATGCACTTGCGATAAGTTCATCAAAATCAAATAAATATGTATTAAAACTATAATATAAACACGATTAATTTAGAGCTAGTTTTAAAATTATAGTATGAATAGGGATAAATTAGAGCTAATTTTAAAACTATAATATGAACAAGGATAAAATTAGAGCTAATTTTAAAATTATAATATAAACAAGGATAAATTAGAACTAGTTCAAAAATTATAATGCAAACAAGGAATCTCAAGATTCAAGGATATCAAATAATGAATCTCAAGATTCTAAAATATCAAACAAGAAATCTCAAGATTCTAAGATATCAAACATGAAATCTCAGGATTCTAAGATATCAAATAAGAAATCTTAGAGTTATAGAATACTTGAGATCTGGATATCAACCGGATATCAGGTGAATATCACGCCAATATTAGCATACATCAAGTATTTTTTGGATATTGGCTAAAATTGCCCATTTAACCCTTTTAGGGTTGAAAATAAGGACTTTTTCTCTCTCATCTTTTGTTTGGGTCTTAAATGGGATTTATTTTGCTCTAAAAGAATCTCTAAGGAAATCTATAAGAAAATTTATAGGAAATTTGATTTGAAAATTAACAAGGAATGTATGAGAAAATTTCAAGATCAAAAAGGAATTTGAATTAGAAATCTGCAAGGGAATTTCAAGGTACAAAGGAAGTCTGAATTTGAAATTTATAGAGAATCTGAATTCAAAATTTACAGGGAATCTAAATTGGGAATTTACAGGGAGTTTGAATTGGAAATTTATAGGGAATCTTTGAAAAAATCTTCAAGGCAGTAAAAAGATTTGACAAAAGAATCATTGAGAGAAAAAAGGGATTGATAAACAGGATATTTTGAAAGAAATCACAAGAGTATAAATTGAGATATTATCAATATTCTTTTTCTTCACTTAATAGGCAGCGAAGATCTCAACAATTTTTTGAAGAGGGTTCTCTCCTTCACGACAACTCTTGGTGCTTCCACTGAAAGCTTCTTTAAGGCTATTAAGTGTTAACAAAATGGAGGAAACAAGAGGATGTGAGAATACTATTGAGATATTGAAGATATTTTCTAAATATATGGAAAAGCAATTACAGGAGCAATCGAGGATGCAACACGTGCAAATGGAAGAGAAAAATGCTTCTAAAGCTCTACAGTTTGTCATCAATCAAGCAGGGAGATTTGAAAGAAGAAATATATCCAGATATTTTTAAAATCTATGTGGGTGAAATGGAAACATATCAAATTCCCTACAAAAGGATGTATTTGAATTTTACATTCGCTTACATTCTTGAAGTCAAAATAAGAATCAAAGATTTATATAGAGATGATATAAACTCTTGGGATGAGTATAAAGAAATTTTAAAGGAAGAGTTTCTTGAAGAGGATTTAGGAAGGGTGATCAAGAGAATGGATAAAACAACAACCTGGGAAGCAAATGGGACCTAATGAATTACTTGGAGAATTCAAAAAGAAATTTTTTCAGCTTCCTATAGCAGATAGGAAATTGCTTGATGATAGGAAGGTGGAGTTTTTTTTACAAGAAATTGATAGGGATTTACAAGATAAGTTGTTTCTACTTCTAATTAATAGAAGTGGCAAGGGAAGCCTTATTAATGATTGAAAACAAGTTAAGGAAGCTGTGGCAACAATCATGGAGCAGCGGAGGATAAAAGCTAAAAGAGGTGTAGTTGTGGAGTCAAGAATGGCTCCTATTTTCATCCCAATAGCTCCAACAATTTCTATTGATTCAATATTAGTTTCAAAAGAAGGTATTCTTGATGAAACTCTTGAAGAACTTGTCAAGGATATGAAGGAATTGAGGATCAAATTCAATAAATTGGAAAAAAAAAGAAAAGAGTGAATTCTCCTAAATTTCCAATAAAAACCAAAAAATGGATGAAGAGATGTATGTATTGTGTCAGTGAAGATTATGACAAGAGGAATTGCTTAGCCTATGAAGAAGATTTGAAGAAAAGGGTGATCTTCTTTAAGGAAGGCAAGGTAAGACTCACTGCACCTTGAGAACCTGTTGAATTAAATTTTGACAAGGGTGGAATGAAGAAAATTGTGCAAGGCCACATTAGGAATTCTAATGGTGCATCTATAGTTAAAGAAATAAGTGCATATCCTATTATTGTGAAAATGGAAAATATAGGGGTTTCTACAATTTTCAATAAGGAGGTTATGCTTAGAGGTGCACATGTTATTAAGGAAAAAATTGGATGGAGTGGTCCAGTTGATGCTACAAGTATTAAAACTTACCTAGAAGTTCATGAAGAGAATAATAAGATCGAGGAGGCTATGGTTGAAGTTAAAAGAGGTAGGATTGTAAAAGAAAAGAAACTAGAGGAGTCCAATAACAAGAAGCAAAAATAAAGGTTGATGAATAAAAATCAAGAGAAGCAAACCACCACTCTAATAGAATCAAGGCCTTTTTTTTCTTATCTAGGTAAGAACACTGCATTATCTAAGAAAAAAAGGGAGAAGGAAAATGAGAAAGAAGATTCAAGGAAAGATAAGATTAAGAATCCAATATTTAAATTGAAGTTGGATATTGAATCCTCTATTGATATGAAAGGTATTCTTGAAGAGAGGATTTTAGATGCCAAAATTGAATTTTTTTTAAGAAAGGTTCTTAATATAGCCAAGAAAGAATTTCATGAGCTCATTATTGGTGTCATTAAGAAGAAGAGGAAAATGACATCTGAAGCAATGATGATGAATGCTTTAGTGGATACAAAGGATACAGAAGAAGAAAAAGAGGTACAAGTATTTATCTTATTTTGTGATAGTGAAGAAAAGATTACACAAATTCAAAGGCATAAAAATTCTTGTATTAATGATATGAATGTATTTAGAAATGAAGAAGAATTTAGAAAAAAAAAGAAGATTTGATATCCTTGATACTTCCACCAATAAAATAAATATGAAAGAGATTAAACTAATTGGATGTGGAATGGAGAAGGCCAAGGGTAAAGAATGTAAAAAAATAAAGGTCTTAATTTGTAAATATAAAAGGATAGGAGTTGAAGAGAAGCCTACATTTTTTTGTATATATTGGATTAGGACTACTAAAGAAGCTAAGGTGAAGATTGAAGATTATAAAGAAACCTATCTGGTATTAGTTGATCATAGATTTGAGATCAACATAATGTTTAAAAGTATTTATGAGAAGGGAATGTGGCATATTGACACCAACCATGGATGGATAATAAAGGCTACAAATAATGAGAGGGGTGAATTATATGAAATATGTCTAGTAATAAGGATAAGAATTAGAGATGTAGAGGTGGAGCAAAACTTCTTTGTACAAGAATTTGCTGCCTATCCTATGACTTTAGGATAGCCATATATTACAGCTACAAGGATGGAGACTAAGATGCTGGATGACGGCTCACATTATACAAGGATTAAGAGTTGTAATGAGAAGAGGTCAGTACAATTTTTGATTGTAATGACTAATAATGAAAGGAACAAGGAATAATTAGAAGAAACTTCTTTGAAAACTGGTGATGATTATTTGGGCTCTTGAGGAACATCCTCAAGGATGAGAAGTCCAAGGGTGCAAATAAGTCCTCTAATTTTATACTTCTCAATGTAGATAGGTTTGAAAATGAATTTTTGGATTATACAAAATTTGGAGTTTTGAAGTTTTCAAGAGTTGAAAATTTGAATTGTAAATATTGAAGATGTGTAAAAAAAAATTAAAAAAAGCTAAAAAATCACGGATTTAGTTTCAAGTGATGAATTTATTTCTGGGATGGTTGATGAAGAAGGTTTAGAAGAAGATTTGAATAGTATTTTAAAGAGCTTACAGGACTTGGCAATTGGAGAAGGTTTGGATAAATATAAAGGAATATTTATGGATTTACATTTAAAAAAATTGTATGAAGCAATTAGAGAACCTACTTCTAAGCTGAAGATGATTAAAGATTGTAGAATTGAATAAGAAGCAAGGATTAATATCAAGTATAAGATGGTGGCTAAGAAGGTTAATTTGATTGCTACTCAATTATCTCTTGAAATTTTAGAACATATTGAGAAAGTAATAAAAGAACTAAGTCTTAGGAAACTAGGGAGGATTGGTCACAAGTTTATTTGAAAATCATTGGATAAATTAAAGATTGGAGGAAGTGAATTCTTGATCAAAGAAAAAAGGGTGAAGTTTTTGGAGATGATATCTAAATATGATAAGGCTTTTGCTCTTGTACCAGAAGAAATTGGTTGTGTTGATCCAAGCATAGTTGGATCAATAGTTATTTTTATTGTACCTCATGTACTATGGGATTTGAAGTTGATTCCTATATCAAGAGCTATATTTCCAAAGTTGGTAGATTCATTAAAATAAAAGGTGAGAATGGAGATCCTTGAACCTTCTTATTTCAAGTGTTGGTTTACCGAACCTAAAAAATCTAGAACAGTAAGGTTTATTCAGGATATGCAACCAATTAAGAAAGTCACCATAAGGAACATGGATACTAGGCTAATTATAGATGAGGTAGCTCAAGCATTTGCATGCTACTCTATCTAGTCTATTGGAGATTTGTATTCAGAATATGATCAATTTCAATTAGTTAAAGAAAGCAGTGATATTATTATAATGAAGACTCTATTAAAATTAGTACGCATGTATACTTTACCATAGGATGCTATTAACTCAGTGGCACATATGCAAAGTGCTATGAACCAAATTTTAAGAGATTACATTCCAGATAAGATAATTTTTTTTTTGGATGATATTCCGATTAAAAATTACAAGATTGAAGATATGGATTCAAAACTAGATGAAGATGGACGCAGGGCATTTTTAAAGAAGCATGTTAATGATGTTGACTAAATATTGGCTAGATTTGAAGAAATAAATTTAACTCTATCTCTTGAAAAATCAAGTTTTAGAGTTGATGAGATAATTGTGGTCGGACATTTCTATGGTTCATATGGAAGAAAATCTAATCTAGAGAAGGTTGATCTAATTTCAAGTATAAAGCCATGCAAGAATACAATTGAGATAAGAAGATTCTTAGGAGCATATAGATTTTATCATATTTGGATATCTCATTTTGGACACATAACAAAACCTTTATATAAATTATTGAAAAAAGAGAAGAGATTTTCTTAGGAATAAGAGCAAGATGAAGCCATAAAAGAATTAAAGGCCATTTTAAAATTACCACCAGGATTGAGGTAGATAGATTATTAATAGAAGAGACCAATGATTGTAACTATGGATATAAGCCCGATAGCTAGTGGATAGGCTATTGGACAAGATGACAATAAAGATAATAGATTTGCTATTAGATTTGGAGCCAGAGTTCTTACTGAGAGACAAAGAGCTTATCTTTAAATTAAAAGAGAATTTTAGGATGCTTTAATTATACTAAAGATAGAAAGAAATTATTTGATTGGAACAAATGTAATTCTGAAGACAGATTGTTTATCTGTACTAGGGGAGTATGGGCTACCTTCACCGAAATTAAAAAAAAGTATTGGTGGAAAGGTATATACAAAGATGTGGAAGAATTTATAAATTCATATATAGAGTGTCAATTGTAATCAAATATTAGACACAGAGATGATTTAAGCCCTACTTATCCATCTAATATATACTTTCAATAGATGTTAGACTTAATTGTTATGCCAACTGGCATATGGAATATGAAGTATTTAATTTTGGCACATGAAGAATTGTCAAATTATGTAGAGGGAAGAGCTTTAAAAAATAAATCTATAGAATTAGTTTGTAGATTTGTTTTAGAAGATATAATGTGTTATTATAGGAACATTAAAAGAATGAGGATAGACAGGGATGAATTAGATGCAACAGAAGCTCATGAGTTCTTTAAAAGATATGGAATGCAATTGAAGTTGACTACAACCGACAATCCAAAAGCTAATAGAAAAATTAAGAAAGGACATCCTCTAATTATTCAGACTTACATCAAGGCATGTAGAGATAAAGCTAAAGTTTAGCCTAAATTGTTGCCGTTTGCCTTATGGGCAGATAGGACTACATATAATTTTGTTACAAGTTATATGCCAATAGAATTGATGATGGAATAGAAACCTATGGTGCCAACTGAGAAGAGTGTGCTTAGTTGGATGTTTTTGGCTTGAGAAGATAACATTGATAGAGAAAGGTTATTAGAGCTTCAAATCAGGCAATTGGAGAGGTTACTTGAGGATCAACAAAAGGCTATTGAAAAGTTAAAGGATATAAGGTTACACAACAAGATCAAGTTTGACAAAATATACAAGTTGAGACCAAATTCTATTCAAACTGGTGATTGGGTGCTTGTATTTGATAATACATTAGATTATCAACATAGTGCCTTAAGGAAGTTTTCCAGAAGATGGTTTGGACCATATGTAGTAACTAAGGTATTTGATAATGCGATCTACTCTTTAAGAGAATTAAATGGGACACCATTGAGGTCTAGAATTGCTAGAAAATGGATTAAAACATTCAAGAAAAGAGATAGGCAAGTTTATACTAAAGATATCCAAGAGTTAGAAGCTTAAAAATTAGATCAAAAATTGCTATTAGAGGAAGATTGAAAAGAAGGAGAATCAGAAGCAAATGAGAATGAAGAAGAATAAGGTGGCACATACCACAGGATGTACAGGTATGGGGGGGGGGAGTAGATGTTATGATACACTTACAACAAGTGCATCAAAATCAAATAAATATGTGTAAAAATTATAATATAAATATGATTAATTTAGAACTACTTCTAAAATTATAGTATGAATAGGAATAAATTAGAGCTAATTCTAAAATTATAGTATAAACAGGGATAAATTAGAGTTAATTCTAAAATTATAATGTGAACATAGATAAATTAGAGCTAATTCTCAAATTGTAGTGTAAATAGAGATAAATTAGAACTAATTCAAAAATTGCAATGCAAATACGAAATCTCAAGATTTCAAGATATCAAATAGGAACTCTTAGGATTATAAGATATCTGAGATCTGGATATCAATTGAATATCAAGCAAGTATCAGACAAGTATTAGCATACATCGGGTATTGTCCGAGTATTGGCTAAAGTTGCCTATTTAAACCCTTTTAGGATTGAAAATAAAGACTTTTCCTCTTTGAAAAAAAAATAAAAATAAAAAATAAAAAAATCAAGAGTTGTCGTGAAGGAGAGAGCCCTCTTCAAAAAATTGCTGGGATCTTGGCTACCTATTTAATGAAGAAAAAGAATACTGCTGATATTTCAATTTATATCCTTGTAATTTCCTTCAAAATATCATGTTTATCAATCCCTTTTTTTCCTCAACAATTCTTTGGTCAAATCCTTTTATTACTTTGAAGATTCTTTTGAAGATTCTTTATAAATTTTTAATTCAGACTCCTTATAAATTTCCAATTGAGACTCTCTTTGCACCTTGAAATTCTTTCACAGATTTTCAATTCAAATTTCTTTTTGACCCTGAAATTCTCTTACAGATTTTCTATAAATTTCTAATTCAAACTCCTTGTAAACTTCTTATTTAGATTCCTTGTAAACTCCCAATTGAAAATCCTTATAAACTCCTAATTGAGACTCCTTGTAAACTCCCAATTCACATTCCTTGTAAACTCTCAATTCAGACTCCTTGTAAACTCCCAATTCACATTCCCTGTAAACTCTCAATTCAGACTCCTTGTAAACTTCCAATTTAGACTCCCTATAAATTTCCAATTCAAACTTCTTGTAAATTCTCAATTTAAATTCTTTTTCTACCCTGAAATTCCCTCGCAGATTTCTAATTCAAAATTTTTTTTAATCTTGAAATTCTTTCACAGATTCTCTATAAATTTCCAATTTTGACTCCCTGTAAATTTCCAATTCAGACTCCTTGTAAATTCTCAATTCAAACTCTCTATAAATTCTCAATTCAAACTTCCTATAAATTTCCAATTCAGACTCTTTTTGTACCCTAACATTTCCTCGCAGATTTCCAATTCAAATTCCCTCTTGATCCTGAAATTCTCTCACAGATTCCTTGTAAATTTCCAAATCATACTTTTTATAAATTTTCTTATAGATTTCCTCAGAGATTCCTTTAGAGCAAAATAAATTCCATTCAAGACCTAAACAAAAGATGAGAGAAAAAAAGTCCTTATTTTTAATTCTAAAAGGATTTAAATAGGTAATTTTAGCCAATATCCAGACAATATCTGGTGTATGCTAATACTGGCCTGGTACTTGCCTGATATCTAATTGATATCCAGATCTCAAGTATCCCATAATCCTAAGATTCTTTATTTGATATCCTAGAATCTTGAGATTTTTTATTTGATATCTTAGAATCTTGAGATTTCTTATTTGATATCTTAAAATCTTAAGATTTTCTATTTGATATCCTGAAATCTTGAGATTCTTTGTTTGCATTCCAGTTTTTGAACTAATTCTAATTTATCCCTATTTATACTATAATTTTGGAACTAATTTTAATTTTATCTTTGTTCATATTATAATTTTAGAATTAGCTCTAATTTATCCCTGTTTATACTATAATTTTAGAACTACGTGTAAATTAATCTTGTTTATATTATAGTTTTTACACATACTTATTTGATTTTGATGCTTTTGTTGCAAGAGCATCTCAACATCGTAAACCAATAATTCAAATATGGACCCATGGATGGTTCTATAATTTCCATCTCCATCTTTTTGTTGAGTAATTCATTTAATTTTGATAGTAAAGTTGTTGGAACCGGAATGGGTTTTAAATCCCATGGTATATGTGGAATTATAAAGATTACCATAGGTGCTACTTCATTTGGATAAACACATCCTATTTCACTAGATTTAGATGCAAATACCTTTCCATGATTTAAAAACATACTTTGAAATAAATACTTCTTAGGTTTATTAAAAAATTCACCCCCTCTAATCTGTAACTTTTCAAGTGTTTCTTTAGTGAATTGATATCTAATTCCTGTGTAACTTCTTAATCTTGACTCCTTTCCAGCTCGCTTGAAATAATCTTCAAAATTATCTGATAGTTGAGTTGCTACTGGCTTCACTTTCTTTGCTACTTACTTATATTTGGCATTTACTTCAACTTCATTTCTCTACTTACAGACATCAATGTCTTCACCATGATCTTCTATAAAATGTAATATTTCTTGATAAAAGCATTGATCATGGACTTCAACTATAACACCTCTATTATCCATAACCTCTTCCATTTTATCCAACCTTTTTAATTGATGTAGTAGATCAATTGGAAATCTAGTCCATTCTACTAATCCAAAGATACTTTCTTCTTGTGAAATTATCTCTATTCTCTTGAAATTCCTTTTTTTTTTATTTTTTTATTTTATTTTTATTTTTAAAAGCTAACACATCCATATCTTTGAAATTCAAAATACTATGATCACTTAAATTCAAAACTCCACATGCATTCTTATATACATTGAAGAATGCCTCAGAGAATATATATTACCTACACCCACGGACCTTCATTCTCCACATGTGCTTTCTAAAAATCTTGGAATCCCTCTTCAATATCAAAAGGTGTTTCACATAACTGATTTCTATGCCTCTTATTTTCTGGCTTCACTATAATGAACTGTACTGAGTTCCTTCCATCATAACTTCAAATCTTTGCATAGTAAGATCCATCATCCAACATTTTAGTTTCCATTCTTGAAGCTATAATGTATGGTTGACCAAAAATGATTGGATATGTGCCACAATCTTGAACAAAGAAATTTTGCTCTATTTTCACATTTTTAATCTTTGTCTTCACTATAGGATATGCTCCAAACAATCCTCTCTTTTCATTGTTTACAGCTTTCAATACCTATCCATGGTTGGTATCAATAGGTCATTTTTCTTTCTCATATATTACTTTTGACATGATATTGATCTCTAAGCCATAATCTACAAAAGCATGGATTGTTTCATTCAAATCTTCAAGCTTAATTTGAGCTTGTGTAGTAGCTTTAATTTAATAAGGATGAAAAAATCCTAAAACCTTCTCACCCTCTATTCCATCACCATCATCAAAAGTGGCATAAGCATGTACCTTTGCTTCTTTTTCTTCCATGCTGTGGATGGTATTCTCCTTCTTCCTTTGAAGTTGAAGAAAAAACACATCTAAAACTTCTTCTAAATCAGCAGGCTAATCATCATTCATATCTTCTTCTTCAACCTCATTACTCACCTTATCATCCTCCACAATCATAATTCCTTTCAAACTTCACTTACATTCAATAGAAAACACTTGACCAATCTTTTCTTCTTCCTTTTTAATCAAACAAGTGCCAATGGCACTTGTCATCACTGTCTCCATTGTCATTTGTCGTTTCCTCTTGATAACATCAATAATCAATTCATGAAAGTCTTTCTTTGCAATTTCTAAGACCTCTCGTACAGCAAATTTAATTTTTGCATCCAAAATCTGCCCTTCCAATACACCTTTCAAATCAATGGAAGTTTCAATATCGGATTGAAGCTTATAAGTAGGGCCTTTGGTTTTATCTTTCTCTATGTCCTTCTTCTTCTTTTTTTTATCCTTTTTCATATTTTTTTCTATCCTTTTCTTTAGGATTGATGCCTCCTTTGGTTGTAAAAATGAAAGAATATTTTGTGGTGGCTAATTTATTGTTGATCCTTCTTTTGTGCTTTCCCTTGTATCACTATTTTTTCATATTTGCTTCTTACTTATTAATTCTTTATCTTCATCTTCTACATTCCTTCCTTTCTTCACTTCCATATAGACATCTTGAAAGTCTTCATTATTCCTTTTCTTGTCTAAAAAGACTTTGATGCTAACTGCATCAACTAGATCATCCCATCTTGCCTTCTCTCTAATGGCTTGAGCTCCTTTAATCATAGTCTCATGGTTCTCTAGACATGGATCTTCAATATTATTTTGCCAAGTCACAATTTGATAAGAATCTGCATTACCTAAATCTCTTGGTTTAAGCTTCATTATTCGATCTTCTATTAATTTTTTCATTCCTCCTTTGACAAAGTTAGTATCCAAAGAAAAATTTGTAGATATATCTCTAATCCTTCTTTCTTTGAAGATAATGATGCCTTTCTTAATGGCATCAACAAATGATTCAAAATCACTACGTTTGTGATTGCAATCATCACACCAAATGTACCTCATGATATATCCCCTATGTTATCTAGAAGTTTGAAAGATACATGGCTTTATATTATTTTTCAAAGCATTCATCTCCACTTTCAGCTCCTTCAATCTCTTCACCAATCCCTCTAGAGTGTCTTCATCTAGAATCTTATCCTTTGAAGAGCTTGATGATATCATTGAAGAAGTCCTTGTAGTTGGTGGTGTTGAAGCTTCCATCTTTATTCTATACTCCCTAGCCTTTATCCGCTGTTGCTTTGCAATAAGATTTATTGCATCTTCCAATTGTCTCCAATTGGTACTAAAACCTCTTTCAGCTGTTCCATTTTGAAGAAGAAATAGTAGTCTATCCTCCAAAAGCTTCATTTGCAGCTTGTAGAAACAACTCTGATTTTCTCACTTCAAGAATCTTCTTTTCTGTTAGTGAAAGTTGTCCAAACTTTTTTTCAAACTCTGTTAATAATTCATTTGGTCCCATGTTATTACCTGCTTGTTGTTCCATCCAATCAAGGAAACTCCTCTTGGACATCCTTTCTTCATCTTCATCAAAAAATTCATCTCAAAGCCTCTCTTCAAATCTGGTCCAAGTAATCTCACAATTATCTTAATAAAGATGTTGTCTTTGATCTCTGATACAACTACCAAGTCAAAAGTCTCTATTATCTTATCTTTTGAAATCTGATAGATCTTCATCTCACAAGTATAGTTCTTTAAAAACTTTCAAATGTTCTTTCCATTGAATCTTTTATTCTTAGAAATAATAGCTTCCAAAGCCTTTGTAGCTCCTTGTTCAGCTATATTGATAATTTATTGCTCCATAAACATTTACATGGCCTTGAAGAATTCCTCTGCAAAGTTCTAGCTACTCCCTTCAGTTTGACTACCATTGATTTTATTATCCTCTATCTTGTCTTAAAAAATCCTGAAGCCTTAGAGCTCTTTCAATGGAAGCACCAAATATTGTGGTGAGAGTTTTAGCCCTAAGAAACATAAGGTCTTTTGTGCCTCTAGTTAATCAAGTACAAGATGAGATCCATAAAAGTTCATAAAATTGAAGAATTTATATTTAAAAAAATATACTTTATGAATCCTAACCTATTCTATCTTTAGAAACTTGCTCCCCTAATTTTGATCATAAATCCTAGGATATCACATTAGTTGAAGTAAAAATTGGATACAAGATACTTAAAGAAGTAAAAAAGCAAATTTTAGAAATATTTTGATCATAGCTATTGTGATTAAAAAAAACCTTGTTATCAAAGTTAACCCTCTCAATAGCCTTTGATTCTAAACCTCCTTTGCTTCACACCTTCATTGCTCCTCATTAAAGAAGACCTAAGTGCTAAAATTTAATAGGCTTGTAGCTTGTCTCATGTTATAAACACCCTCCAATTATTGCTTTGAAATTCCTCTCCAAACTTAAGTTATAGGCTCCATCCCTCTTCTTTAATTTTTCCTTCTAACAACTATAGATTATGTCTACTAAATCTCTCTCTCAAATTCGTCTCCTAACTTCTTCTATATACAAAAATACACACTGCTTTCTAACTCCTACACCCCTCTCTTGTCATCTCTGCTTAGTCTTCTTTATCCTCTTGGTCAAAAAGACTTCTCAATCCATGTCTTTCTACTTCTTCAACCTTTTTTCTTAGACTAACTTGAAGAAATCTCACTTTCTAAGGTGAATTTTTATTCTACCTTCTTACTATCAATTTTCTATCAACTTTTCTTCTAATTTCAATCCACAACATTTAAGTTTAGATCTAAGAGAGAAGAAAATAAAGATAAAATAGATCTAAGATAAATAGAAAAAAAACCTAATAAGTAGAATGAAATAATTTAGATCAAATTAGAAATAAAAAAAAAGAAAGAATTATAATAAATACTGCCAAGTCAAAGAAGCTTGTGTGGTTAATATTCTTGGCTATTTTGGAGCTGATGTGGAAATTCTTTTTTCATCCTTTCCTCTTCTAACCTTAATCTCTTTATTTTAATACATTCTTTTATATCTTTCACTCTATGTTTTAATTTACAACATTATCGTGTTGTGGTTCGGCTATTATGTAAAAAAAATTGTATATGTATATTTAATGTACAATTTACTACTTAGCTAAATGAAAGTCATATCAGTGGATTTTATTGGTTATAGGATATGATTAGGTTGCTAGTTTAGAAAGGATCTATTAAAAGGATTATTATTAAGATTTATACAATCTTAATTTTTTTTTTTAGCAATGACTTTTGAAATTAAATTTATATGGATAGTAACTTGTATATATCTTAAGTCACCTATGTTAGACATTGGTGATCCTTAAGATCTTATTTACTTCTTTTATTTGGTGCTTAAAGCACCAAGTATGTAAATCTTATAAGAAGAAGGGTTAGAAAAGGGTTTTTAGTGTAAAAAGGGTAGTTTGGCCATCCATGTGGATGAATAGAGGTGGATGATAGAAATCTCTATTCTAATTGGCCAAAAATCATGCCCAATGGGCTTCAAGGAGGCTGCCCGAGGATTTATTAGGAGTTAGGGTTTGTTTTTCGAGAAGAGTCGAACATCAGAAGCTAGGATCATAAGGTTTAGGTTTTTGGATCTGGTTTAGGTGCAAATTTTGTGTGATTTGCACTTTTTATGAAGAAGTTATAGGCGCCCAAAGTTAAGGTGTTGATTTTGGACCTACTGTCACTCTTTTGGATATAACTCGCGCATACAAAGAGCAATTGAGGATCGGCGACTAGGGTTGGAGAGAGCACTTTTACGGCTACACTTTTTACGTGCAGTTTGATAAAATCTAAGCTAGGGTAAAGGAGATATTGGGAGTTGAAGTCAGTGCTTACAACCTTAAGGGCAGTAAGTGACCCGATTACATAGTGGTTACATTTTGAGCTATATCTAATGAAATTTGATAGATTTTTGGCTCAAAATTTTCAAGAGTATATATGTTTATGTCACAAGACTATATAAGATAATTTTGTGGCATTAGAATTTTGGGTTTGTGAGATATAAGGAAAATAGTGCTCAGGTGTCTCTAAACTAGGGTTTCAAGCACCTGCTAGGGGTTTTGAGATATCAGACGATTGGAAATGAATTTATGGTTGATTCTTTCTTGTGATGAAACTTAAGAAGATTCTCTACACTTTGAACTAAATCTTATAGAAATTGAATGGTTGGATCAAGAGTTATTGGACTCTAAAGTTCAACAAGAAATAGGTTCTTGCGGGTGAATAAAGTTTTGAAGGGTTTTTGTAAAAATTTGAATCCTTTTTGTACAAACTTACTTGAATACAAGACGGTTTACATATATAACTTCTCTTTTGTGAGATTTTTGTATTATTTGTCCTTTTTATTGAGGACAAATAACCTTTTGGATTTTGCCATCAAATTTCAAATAAACTCTCCACAGCCAGGTACCCAGTGTATTCCCAGATAGAAGGCCACGTCATACGACAACGTTGTCGGGGTAGAGAGAATTTGCCTTAAGAAAGCGCTGGGCTTCTAGCTGTCACTAATTTCTCAATCAAGCTTCAAAAATGAGGAAAAATCAAATTTTATATATGTATATTTTTCCTTTTTGAGAAATTACATCAAATACATAAGCCTCAAGTAACTAACAACATCCAAAGTATGATAAAATCCTCTAAAATCTTATATATCTTTATGTGGAAATTTTCCCGAACTTCAACATCTCATATCTCCTGATCCGACCGTCCAAACATGGTAAAATTTTACATGAAGTACTGATGAATTCTTATCAACCTCTACAACAATTTTCAACTGCAAATTCATTGCGGATCTTGAGATATCTTGAAAACCCTAACAGTCGCTTCAAACCCTTGTCTTTATACACTTGCATACAAATTTCTTCATATCTCACAAACTATAAGCTCAAATTCCATGAAATTTGTATGTATAGCTTTTTAACACAAAATTTCACATTCTCCAAGAAGTTTGAGCCAAAATTTCGTCTGAAAACTCAAGTTATGGCTCAAAGCATAACTATTAACAACACAATGTGCTTACTGCCTTGGAATTGGATGCTGTCTTCAACTCTTCATATCTCCTTTGTCTAAACTCAAAACTTAAGAATTCCTTCATAATAGACGTAGATCTTAAAATCACCTTTCCAACCGCACCGTCCGATCTCCAAAAGCCTCCGTACAACTCCGCGAAATCCCAAAAGAGTGACAGTATGTATGAAATCCACTCTTTAACTTTGAACAAGTATAACTTCTTCACCCTAACTCCAAATCGCCTAAAATTTCCTCTCAAACTATACCCAAAACCCTAAACTTTACAACCCTACCTCTGAAATTGCAAATCCCTTTTTTGAAGTCGCCGAAAATCCTTGTTAAGGTCGCGGGCAGCCTCCTCAAAGCCCATTGGGCATGGTATTCGACCAATAGGGATGAAGTTCCCTATTCCTTGCCTTCATCCGACCATGGCTTGATTTCATCCCTCCCAATTAGCCTCTTACTTGCTTAAATTTTCATCCTTAAGTCCCCACCTTCTCTCAAGGCTTTATACTAAACATTTAGATCTTATAATTTTTAAATACCATAACTAAAATAAATAAAATAAAATAAAATAAAGTTTCTTCTATCAACCATTTTTAATTTAACTTACTAACCATTCTAATACACATCTAGATTCATAAACATATAATATATTTTAACTAATTTTTACATACTATAAGTAATTACAGTACGACAACGGCTCCAATCTTGGTACATCCAAACTTTGCAAAGGCTTTCTATTTGGAAACCGATGCTTCGGATTTTTCTTTAGAAGTCGTACTTTCACACATAGGCATTAACAATTAGCTTCATCTGGTTGCATTCTATTCACGGAAGTTTTTTGCGGTTGATATCAACTACGACATTCATGATAAGGAACTCCTTGCTATAGTAGATTCTTTCCAAGAGTAGCGTCACCTTTATAAAATTTGTAAGTGGCCAATATCTGAAATCTGGAATATTTCATGCTCTTGCTGGGTTCTAAACCATCGTCAAGCTCGATGGAATATGTCGCTATCTAGATTTGACTTTGTTATTATTTATCGGCTTGGAAAGCAGCAAGGACTATCCGATGCCTTATCAAGAAGATCATATCTTGCGCCAAAGATTGGAGAAGCAGCGCTTGATCAACAGTATACAATATTATTAAAGCCAGAGCAATTCAGGATTTGTGCTGCTATGGTGCCAATTGATGCTGACTTCCTCAATCAGGTACGTGCTGCAACCATTGAAGATTCAATAGTCCTTGATATTAAGCAGCATATCAATGATGACAAGTTTAAGGTTGAAAGAGATCTCTTATACTTTGAAGAGCGGCTGTATATCCCAAAAAGGCCAGCACGACTTCGAGTCCTTCAATCTCGTCATGACTTTCCAACTGTGGGACATTTCGGATTCAACAAAACCTTGGAACTCATTTCCCGAGATTTCTGGTGGCCCCAAATGTGGAAGGATGTGAAGGATTTCGTCCTCTCTTGTGACATTTGTTCAAGATCCAAGAACCCTCGACATCACCCTTATGGACTTCTACAGCCATTGCCCATTCCGTGTTGTCCATGGTCTTCAGTTTCCATGGACTTTATTATAGATCTGCCGCCATCGAATTCATTTGACAGCATCTTTGTTGTGGTGGATCGACTTACAAAGATGGCACATTTTATCCTTTGCAAGAAGACATCGTCAAGCGAAGATACAGCAAGGCTCTTCCTTGATAATGTGTAGCGATATCATGGTCTACTAGATGATATTGTGTCGGATCGAGGAACCCAATTTGTATCAAAGTTTTGGAGATCTTTTTTTAAAATATTGAAGGTGGACATCAAGCTTTCTTCGGCATTCCATCCTCAAACTGACGGCCAAACGGAACGGGTGAATCAAATTTTAGAACAGTATTTATGATGCAACATCAACTATCAACAAGATGATTGGACTGTATATCTATCGCTAGCCGAGATTGCATATAACAACACCTTTCATGGGTTGACTCAAAAAACACCATTCTTTTCCAACTATGGGTACCATCCGAAGCTTCATCTATTCAGTCCGCCAGCGAATAACAATCCAACAGCTGAAGGATTGGTGCAGCAGCTATCGGAGCTTCAAACCACATTGAAGCTTCAATTGCAAATTGCCCAAGAGTCTTACAAAGCATCCGTGGATAAATTTTGGAATCAGGCACCTAATTTCAAGATTGGAGATAAAATATGGTTGCTTCGACGGAATATCAAGACCAAGCGGCCATGTGATAAGTTGGACTACCGGAGATTGGGACCATTTGTTATCCAGAAGCAGATCAGTCCTATGGCGTACCGCTATCATGTTGTAAATCAAAACATAGTGTGAAAAACATAAAAGAATGCATTAAAATAAAAAGATTAAGATTAGAAGAAAGGTTGATAGAAAATTAGTAGTAAGAAGATACAATGGAAATTTACCTTGAAAAGTGAAATTTCTTCAAGTTAGTCCAAAGGAAAAGATTGAAGAAATAAAAAAGACATGGGCTAAGAGGTCTTTTTGACCAAGAGGATAAAGAAGACCAGGAAGGAGATGACAAGGAAGGGTCGTGAAGAAGGAGGAGAGTTTTTTTGGAGAGATAGGGTTTCTTTTTGATAGGCAGTATACGTTTTTGTGTGTAGAAGAAGCTTAGAGAGGATTTTAGGTGCGAGTTTTTGTAGGTTTGTAGTAGACAAGATAAGAAACTCATAGAGATAATTCTCATATCTTTTGATTAAGTATCAAGGGAGATATGAGTCGTGAAAGTTGTAGGTGTTTAAGACTAGGGCAGAGAGGGTTACTAAATTTTGGGCCTTGGTTCTTGGAAACCACTTAGACTTTAGTGGCGAAATTTGTTGGTTTTTTGTTCCTTATAGAGTTAACTACTTTGTGTCAAAATCTCAAGTCAATATGACCTCTAAGCAAAGAGTTATGAGTGAAATTGTAACCGGTTTGAATGAAAAAAGAAATAGAGTGAAGGCAAGGTTGAGGGTTTGTATGGGTAGTGCATGTGTGTGGGTTTTTTTGGGTATAAAGAGATTAAAGAGACGAATTTGAGTGTGAAATTTGATAGACATGATCTATGTAAGTTAAGGAAGAGATGAGTGTAAGTTTGATACTCATTAGTCTTATAAATAAAATGTTATGCTCTTTCAAAGTGACAGGGGTCTATCTCCAAATCAGTGAAGTTTGAGGGAGCATATCTTTATGATCAGAGTAGTATTTTGAGTAAAATTTGTTGGGGTTTGTAGATATATGAGTCTATTAAGTTGTGTAAAAAAACTGATTGCTATTGGAGTTATATTCGAGGAGTTATGAGGAAAATTGTGGTCGGATCTAGAGTTGTTAGAAGGCAAAATTAAAGAAGAAGGATGGAACCTATAACTCAAGTTTAGAGAAGACTTTTGAAGCAATATTTGGAGAGTGTTTACAACATGATACAAGCTATAAGCCTACCAAATTTCAGCACTTAGGTCTTCTTTAATGAAGAGCAATGAAGGTGTGAAGCAAAGGGGGTCCAGAATCAAAGGCAGCATGGAGGAATTACTTTGACAACATGGTTCTCTCTAACCACATGAGCTATAATCAAAAGGTTTATGGGGTTTGCTTCTTTACTCTCTTAAGTACCTTGTGTCCAAATTTTGCTTCAATTGATATGATATCCTAGGATTTATGAGCAAAATTGAAGGCAGGTTTCTAAAGGCTAAATATGTTAGGGTTAATAAAGTATGTTTTTATATAAATTCTTCAATTTTATGAACTTTATGAATCTCATCTTGCACTTGAGAAACTAGAGGCAAAAAAGACCCAGTGTTTCTTAGGGCTAAGACTCTCACCACGACCAAAGCTTAGAGATTACAATTTGCTATGAAGGGTACTGTCTTTAAGTATTTCTGTGAGGGCCTTATTGGAAATCGTCGCCGGTCTTTTCGCGGAAGGTGCTCTTTCATACACCTAGTATAAGGTGAAACAACAAAAGAATATGAGGTGGAAAGGATACTAGATTCACGGCAAAGATGGAATAAATTAGAGTACTTTGTGCATTAGAGCGGCTACGATATTAATGAAAGAACATGAGAACCGGCCAAAAATCTTGCCAATGCATCTCAAAAGGTACGGGAATTCCATTGATGATATTCTAATATACCAAAAGCTGGTCATTAATGAAGCATGAAGATGAAGCCTTCTCTGGAGAAATGAATAGAAAAGGGATCCAGGTCTCATCAAAACATAACTTGTTGTATTTCATAATATCAAGATATCTAATATCAAGGTATATTTAGATATGGCTAGTGAGAATGTAGATACTGTACTAGTGGTACCATTTCAACTGAATAGCTCACGACGTTGACCTCGAGATGAAGAATTAGAAGAGCCAAGAAGACGTCAAAGAATACCAAGCAGCAGGTCACTGGTAATTATCTTTGAAGTCAAACTAGATGATGCAAGTAGTGGCGAAGCGATATTTTCAGGTCGTTTCCACAATGAAGATACAGAAGTTCAAGCATGGTCTCAAGTAGAAGGTATTGGTCATTATCGGTGGCTACAAGGATCCATGAATCATCTGCCTCGTGAACGACAGTTGGAGTATATTACAGAGACTATGCGACAAATTTTTGATTTCCTACGTTTGTGAGTATACATCTCAAATGGCTTCTCGGAGACCTCAAAGCTAGAGGAGGAGGTGATGTCAAGGACATACTTGTTAGAACCTTCTAGAACATTCTAGAAGTTTCTTAGAACTCTCTAGAACCTTCCAGAGCCTTCTAATATCTTCCTAATTAGTAGAAGTTGCTTGAGAAGCTCCCTAGTTGGAGGAAGCTATTTGAGAAGCTTCCTAGGTAGGAGTATATATTGGAGTCGAGGCTGAAGAGTTCTTCAGTCTCAACAACACATCTCTCGGAGCTCTTGCTCACCTCTCTGGTGTTGTTTTTGTACTCATCTGATTAATCCAGTTCCTGCCAGTTCTTTTTGAACTTCTTGTTTAGACTTCAAGTCTATATTCTGTGTCGATGATATTAATCCAATTCCTGCCAGTTCTTCTTGAACTTCTTGTTTAGACTTCAAATCTATGTTTTGTGTCCGTGACATACTATTGTACTTTTGAGGATTGGAGGAATTGTACAAAAGTTTTTGGAGATCAAGAGGTGTGATTGGAAAGAAGATTTTAAGATCTATATTTGATGAAAAAAATTATTATAATTAGAGTTTTTAAGAAGAAGATATTTTAAGAAAGAGATATTGGAAGTCAAAAATAGTAAATCGAATTCCAAGGCAGTAAGTAGGCCGGTTTGTTCATAGTGATGGGTTTTGCCATATCTTAAGTTTTTGGATGAATTTTTATCTAATAATATCTAAAAAGATGAATCTTTGTGCTAAAAAGCTATACATCAAAGTTTCATAGCATTTAGACATTTGATTTGTGAGATATAAAGAATTTAGTACATAGGTGTTTGTAAACAAGGGTTTGAAGCTACTATTAGGATTTTTACAATATCTAAAGATTGATAAAGAATCAATAGCTGAAATTTGTTGTGCTAGTTTTTAAAAGTATATTAGTACCTCATGTGAAATTTTAGTGGATTTTAATAGTTAGATAAAGAGTTATAGATTAATAAAATTCATGAAAAATTCCCCTCTCACGGGTGAATGAGGGTTTAGAATATTTTGTTATAGTTTGAGTGTTTTTGTGAAATAAGACTTATGTATTGGATGTAATAGCCCTAAAAGAAAGATTTTTATAAAAATTTGAAGATTTTATTATTTTTGATCATAGTTGAGTATTTTATTGCAACTAGAAGCCCAACGCTTTCTTGAGGCAGATTCTTTCTACCACGACAACATGTAACACGTGACTAACTTGTTCCACAAGCTATCAATATGTACGACACATGACTAGCTTGTTGGCTAAGATTTTAATCTATCAATCTCCTATAGACATGTATAAAGATGAATTCACATCTATTAAGCTTCTAGAAAGCTTCTTTATAAGACATTATCAATCTAACCTACTTTTATCTACTTCTATCTTTCTGTATTAATTAGATAGTTGTTAGAGTAAATTTTATATCTGTGATATTATCCCCTCTTCTAGAGACAAGTTCCATGAGAAGTGATGATTATATATTGAGGAAGTCCAAGATGCTCCAAATTGTATTTGCTACATATTTTAATCTTTATTTTTTTTTAAGGTAGTTATTAGGTCCTCTAAGCCATTAATAATATCACATATTAGGATAAGAAGACTACCCTGGTATTTGATCATTGTTGAGGCCTTTATAACTTTTTTTAAAGAAAATATTTGGAACACCATCACGAATAGCTCCTACCTTTAAAAATATCACCAAATATTGGAAGTCTCTTTTAAGATTGTGATACCAAATACATTGTATTTTGCCATTAATTTGAAGAAGAACATGTCATTCTTAAGGATCTTCATATCTATTCCATCATCTTGAAGGATCTTCATCTCTATTCCATCATCTTGAAGGATCTTCATCTCTATTCCGTCATCTTTAAGGTTATAATAATTGTAATGTCTTGTTTGAAAAGTCAACAAATAATGGCTCTTCAGCTGAATTTAATGGTTGTTGATTCTTCATCTCTTTAACACAATTAAATTCAAAGAAATAGCAAACAATGATACAAAAAAGAATAAAACCTCTATTAAACTTGTTTTGCTTTACAACAAAGATTTTCTTGACTCTTCAATTTGATTTTAATGGATGTTGTTAATAAAAACACATTAACTTTTGCTAATGTATTTACTAGATTCTTAGATGGTTCCCATGTGCATTCACTAATATTATATCCACGCCAATATATAAGATATTCTAGTCGATTTCAATATCGCTTTGAATCTAAGACCTCTTCCACCTCAAATTTTTTATTATTGTTTACTTCTATAAGGGGCAATGGCATTTGTCTTCTTTCTTGTATATCCACTCTCTTGTATGATTCAAATAATAACACGTAGAATATAGAATAGATCTTCATAGATTTTGATAGACATAATCAATAAGTAACTGGTTTAATCTATTTACAAATCAAAAATGATCCAAGCCTATGATAATCTAGCTTGTCACAAGGACAAATAGTCTTGATATTATGACAAAATAACCATACCTTATTGCCTACGTAGAATTGAGGTTGTTCCTTGCAATAGACATCTGCATTGATTTTTTGTAGTTCTTGAGCTTCTTTTAATTGTGCCTTTATTGTTACAAGTAGCTCTAACAACTAATTTGCTAAATCTTTTGCCATAGGATTATCAGCTTTTAAAAAGTCAAAAATATCAAGTCATAGATATTAGCCATAATTGACAAAAAATAGAGTTTATTGAGTAGAAGAATGTATCAAATTATTATATGTAAACTCTGCCAATGGCAAAAGAATTGTCCAATCATCTTTGTGATAATTGATGGTACATCTCAAATATTACTCCAAAACTTAATTTATCCATTCTATTTGTCTATCAATTTGAGGATGAAAAATTGAAGATAGTTTTATGTCCACCTTCAGTATTTTGAAAAGAATTTTCTAAAATCTTGATATAAATTATGTTTCTCTATTTGACATAATATCTCTTGGTAATCCATAATAACGATAGATATTGTCAAGAAAGAGTTTAATTGTTTCTTTACCAGTAATAGATTTTATATACAATACAAAATATACTATTTTGGTGAAACAATCTATAATCACGAATATAGAATTATATGAATTTGAATTTTGAAAGATCCGTGATAAAATCCACAAAAATAGAAGACCAAGGTTATTTTTATATAGATAATGGTTGAAAAAGTCTATAAGGTTGATAACAAAGAGTTTTTAATCTTAAACAAACATCACATAGCTGTACAAACTCTTTAACAATCTTTTACATTTGAAACCACTAAAAATCTCTTGATATTAGCTCCAAAGTCTTATTATATTAAAAATGTTCTACCACAAGAAGGTTGTGACAAGCTTCCAAAGCATATAGTCATGTTATACCTTTTGGAATATATAAGTATCATTAAAAATAGAATAGATCATTTTTGAACTCAAACTTGATAATATCATGAGACTTAGATGAATTATTCTTAATCTCATGAATAAGAGGGTCTAAAGACATACTTCATTAGATTTTCTTGACAAAAGTTGAATCAATAATCAATATTGATTTCATTGCTTAAAGATGAAATTGCTCCAACTTCAAGAGGATCGTTCTTTGTTGATCAAAAGCTGAATTTCTTTCTTTTAGTATAAGATAAGAATATCTAGAAAGGGCATCAAATAGCCCTTATTATTTTATTGGCCAATAAGTGATACTGAACTCAAATCTCAACAAAGACATGCTCTAACAAGCTTAGCAATAGTTCAACATGTGTTGTCATACTATAGCATGTTTATATGGTAAAAAACATGAATAAGAATGATTTCTACTTAATATTCAATTATCTTTGTTCAATAGAAACTTAAGATACTTAAAAGAGATTTTATAAAAGCCTCTTAGATTATTTTCTTATTTTAATAGCTAATAGATAAAAGTTGGTTATTAATTTTTCCTTCTAGATTGTACAAATTCTTTCATTAGCTTTAAAAAGTCCTAAATTAATAAAAATAGAATAAAAAAGATAAACAATGAATGTAATTGATAGTAAGGTTAAGTTGAGGATTGGATCAAGCTTAAAAACCCTTAGAATAGATTGGATTGATACCTGGGGCTTGATCGTATATGAGACAAGATTGAAATAAGACCTCTAGCCACAAAAATAGCTATCAAAGACAAGGTATCAATTTATTTGAAGATTAGTGACTAGAATTGAAGAGCTAGCTTCAAGCTTGTTTTAAAGGCATAAGACTTATTTTTGTAGGATTTGAGAGGACTTAGTAATTATTATCTAAAATTAGGATTTATATTAGAGATTGGATTTTTATACAATAAAATTAGGGCTAGCACTCTTAGCTATTTTGTGCAATTAGTAAAACATCTATAGTCAAAAATTCAATAATATGTGGATGATTAAATATGATAAGATTTAATAAAAATTTGTAACAATCTAATAGTGCAATTAGGATTTATTTGAACTTTAGTACAAGGAAGTACCAGAAGTTGGCAATTTAGGGTTGTTTAGGATTTTTACAATATCTAAAGTTCTATTAATCAAATCAAGGTAAAATTTAGAATAATATTAGAAGATTTAAAGATCAAGTTGTATACTAATTTTGAATTAAATTTAATAATTGGAGAAGGAGAAATTACTGCTAGAATATTTGCATCAACTTTCAAGTTGGCGGCTAAGTGATATTAGTGCAGACTTTGGTTGATTTTCCACAATCTATAAGTTGGATTGGACTGAAATTTTTTGAGCATATAGAAAACATATATTTGTATTTATATACAAAATTATATACCAAGTTGATAGTCAAATTAAAAGTTATAGCTTATTGAAGTTTACTAATTAAGATTAAGACTTACAAAGAGAAATATTAGTTGCTTAATTGTGAAGGTAACAAAGCAATTGGATTTTATGTATGATTGAAGTTTTGAAGAAGAGTATTTTTAAGCACTTTGTATTGACTTAAGTACTCTTATATTGAAATTCAAATCATATTCTTCTTATATGGATAAAACCTATTAAGGTTTCTTGAGTATTTGTAAACTACAACTTCACCCTCCACAACCAGGTGTTCGGCTCATTTCCAAACAAGACAACATATAATATGATACCATGTTGACATAAAATACTTGAAATTCTTGTGATCCATATATATGGTGATTGGACTAAAAGTGCTTTCTATATAGTGATGTCATTCTTAAAAAGAATCTATAATTGTAGGAAATTTTTTATTATGGATTTTGTAGTTGATCTCTGCTGCTGAAAATTTCTTAGAATGAAAAGCTACTAGGTGGAGTTTATCATTTGCTCCCATTTGTGACAATATTATATCCAAAGCAAAATTTGATGTGCTTATTTTCATAAAAAATGCCTTAAAAAAGTCAATGCAATATAAGATTGGTGCAGAAATAAAAGCTATTTTCAAAGCCTCAAATGATACTTTTACTTCTTTATTCCACTTGACTTTGTCCTTATAAGTTATATGTATAAGTGGAGTTGCAACTTGAGAAAAGTTTTTGATAAAGATTCAATAATAATTGGTAAATCTCAAAAAGCATTATACATCTGTTATTATTCTTAGAATCTTCTAATCTATGATTGTTTGGACTTTCTTAGGATCCACTTTGTGATCATCATTTGAAATGATATATCCTAGGAAGTCAACTTAAGTAATATGAAATACACACTTTTCCATCTTGACATATAATTCTACATCTCTAAGTTTTTATAATACATGAAAAATATAAAATTCATATTCTTTTGTATTCTTAGAATAGATTAGAATATCATCTAAATAGGAAACAAAAAAATCATCAAAAAATTCATAAAAAACATCATTCATAAGATGTTGAAAAGAAGCTGGTACATTTGTAAGTCCAAAAAACATGATATTATATTCAAAATGTCCATATCTTATTTAATATGCAATCTTCCATTTATTTCTTTCTTTGATGCATATCAAGTTATATACTCCTTGTAGATCTATATTTGTATAGATCTTAGCTTGATTCAATTGATCAAGAAGTCCAAATATCAAAGGTAGAAGGTATCTATTTTTAATGATTATCTTATTAAATCCTTCATAATCTACACATATTTATAGTGATCCATCTTTTTTCTTTAGTAACAAGATAGAAGCTCTTGTTGGAGATTTTGAATGGCGTATGAAATTCTTGGCTAAGTTCTTATCAGTATATTTTTTAAGCTCAACCAATCCATTTTGTGATAAATTATAAATTGGTCCAAATGGAGGCTGAGTTCTCTCTTTGAGGTCAATTGAGCAATTATATAGACAATGCTTGAGAAGAATATCTATATTTTTCTTCTTAAAAATATCTTGATAATCTTAATATTGGCTTGGAATGCTATTTGAGGTCTTTCCACCATCAAAATGGATATAGCATAAACAACAAAAGATGATCCTTCTTTTTATGTATTTATAAAAGCTTTTGCGCATATAAATATAAGTTTTATTATATTAGACTTATGGCTTGTCATTTGATTAACAAGACTCTTATTAATGCTTTGAAAAAAGTCAAGTCTACTAGAAATCCAATCTATTTGAGGATTATACTTTTCTAGCTATGATAAATCTAAAATAATTAGATTAGAGAGAGATTTAATTATATTAAAGATTACGCAACTATTATCACTATATATTGTTATATTTATAGGAAGGATTTTATGAATAACTGTCAAGGACATACTTATCAAAACCTTCTAGAACATTCTAGAAGGTTCTTAGAACTCTCTAGAATCTTCCAGAGCCTTCTAACATCTTTCTAGTTGGTAGAAGTTGCTTGAGAAGCTCCCTAGGTGGTGGAAGCTGCTTCAGAAGCTGAGAAGCTTTGCAGATGAGTATATTTGAGCCGAGGCTAAAGAGTTCTGCCTCGGACAACACATCTCTTGGAGCTCTAGCACACCTCTCTGGTGTTATTTTTGTACTCATCTGATTAATCTAGTTCCTGCCAGTTCTTCTTAAATTTCTTGTTTAGACTTCAAGTCTATATTCTGTGTCCGTGACAGTTTGTCAAGACTACTCTCACCTTGGATATCAGAGTTAGTTCCTTCTTATTGAAGTGTGGATTATCCCTCTTCTTGAAGATACACTAGTATTTTAGAGCGCTAGACACCTCTAAATCAACAAATGACATTCCTTTTTTTGTAATATCGAGCCTTATTCTCTTAGAGAGAAAGTTGGATTATCCTTTTGAAGGTTCCAAGGTTTTTAGAAGTCGCGAGAAAAATTTCTTTCTAAACCAATATTTCCTCCTTGTAGAAACAATTACTTCCTTTTTCTTAGAATGGTTGGAGGTCAAGACATTAATATGAGTGAAAGTTTGGAGTCCAAGATGGACGCCATTATGAATGCTCTTGCTATGTTATCACAGAGAACTACGGTGATGGAAAGAGTCTTTGCAAGACTTCATAATGATGGAGCATCCGGAATAGCACAATCTAGGCTTCATCAGCCTTGAGCTTCTGCACCAGAAGAAGCAGCTTTACCTGTGGTTCAACGAGAACCATTGCTTTCACAACGAAAGGAACCTCGAATTAGCCTTCCAAACAAGTTTAATAGCACACGCTCCAAGTTTCAAGGTTTTATCAATCAAATCAAGTTAATAACAATTCTACAACCCGGTGGAGAAGGCCATAGAGCTGAAAATTGTCCTAAGAAGCAAAATGGACGCAGCATCAAGAATAGAGGTGCATTTGTTCAGGAAAACAAGGATGACCAGCTACAATAGGAACTGTGCGGCTGGACAAATCAAAACCAGGTTCTTCTCTTTCTACTCAATCTGCCCGTTGTTTTACAATTCATTTGTTTCTTGGTCCTCAAAAGCTAAAAATCTTAGCCTTATTAGATTCGAATTAATTTTGCAATCACAATTTAGCGTAATTTGCTAAGATCACAAAAATTCTCCTAGTACAAAATTCAACGCTCTCAATTTTCAGAATAGACTTCGACAACCTGTTTCGAAGTAGTTCCAAATAGAAATGCAACTCCATGTAAGGACGCTAGAAGACCACAGAGTTATATTATTTTCAACATTATTGTAAATTCACAAATCTTATTCTTGGTCTTTCTTGGTTGAAAAATATAATCCATCTATAGATTGAGGGTTGCAAAGAATAATACCATAGAACAATTCTGACGACAAGCCTCGGAAGAAGATCCCAAATCAAAAAGTCTTTATTTATTGAAGCAAGGACGTTTGTAAGATCATGCAAGAAAGGCACACCATTGGTCATTTATAAGACTTCAACTAGTAGAGAGTAGATTTCAATAGCAAGTATATCGGAATAATACAAGGATTTTCAAGATGTGTTCCAAAAGAAGAATGCTGACATGCTACCAGAGCACCGACCAAATGATTGTGCCATAGAATTACAAGAAGGAGTACAATCGCTTTTTTGCCCAATCTACAACCTATCACACATGGAGTTAGCCTAGCTTACTAAATATATTGATGAGAACCTAACCAAGAACTTCATTTGTCATTCAAAATCCCTAGTTGGGGCACCAATCTTATTTATGAAGAAGAAGGGTGGCTTACTACGGATGTGCATGGACTATCGAGGTCTCAATAAGGTGACAGAAGAATTGCTATCCATTATCTTTGATCTGTAGTCTTCTGGAACAACTTGGATGTGCAAAAATCTTTACAAAGATTGATCTAAGGGGAGCTTACAACCTTGTGTGAATCAAAGAAGGAGACAAATGGAAGACAACTTTTCGTACAAGGTATGGTCATTTTGAGTATAATATCATGCTATTTGGTCTTATCAATGCTCCGGCGGTTTTTCAATACATGATGAACGATATTTTTTGAGAATATCTTGACGATTTTATTGTCATTTATCTAGATGATATCTTGATATTTTCTGAGAATGCAGAAGAGCATAAGAAGCACATTCGTTTGGTACTCGAAAAATTATGTAAGCGAGGATTCTATGCCAAATTGGAGAAGTGCTTATTTCACCAAACTAAGATGGAGTTTTTAAGATTTGTTGCGACTACGGAAGGCTTGAAGATGGATCCCAAGAAGGTGGAAGCAATTGTGTCCTGGGAAGTTTCAAAGACAGTTAGAGATGTACAATATTTTCTCAGCTTTGCTAACTTCTATCGGATCTTTATCAAGAATTATTCTCAAATTGCTGCTCCACTCATTCAATAAATATGTAAGGATAAGTTCGAATGGGGACTTCTAATTGAAAAAACATTTCAAAATCTTAAAACGGCATTTATTACAGCTCTAATATTGATACACCCAAACTTTACAAAGGCTTTTTATTTGAAAACTGATGCTTCGGATTTTGCTTTAGGAGCCGTACTTTCACAGATGGGCATCAACAATAAGTTTCATCCGGTTGTATTCTATTCACAAAATTTTTTTGCGGTTGATATCAACTACGACATTCATGATAAGGAACTCCTTGCTATAGTAGATTCTTTCCAAGAGTAGCGTCACTTCCTCGAAGGAGCTGCGCATTCGATGACCGTATATACGGATCACAAGAATCTAGAATATTTTATGTCTGCTCGAATTTTAAAGCGTCGTCAAGCTTGATGGAATATGTCGCTATCTAGATTTGACTTTGTTATTACTTATCGGCCTAGAAAGCAGCAAGGACTATCCGATGCCTTATCAAGAAGATCATATCTTGCATCGAAGGTTGGAGAAGCAGCGCTTGATCAACAGTGTACAACATTGTTAAAGCCAAAGCAATTCAGGATTTGTGCTGTTGTAGTGCCAATTGATGCTGACTTCTTCAACTAAATACATGTTGCAACTATTGAAGATTCAATAGTCCTTGATATCAAGTAGCGTATCAATGATGACAAGTTCAAGGTTGAAGGAGATCTCTTATACTTTGAGGAGTGGCTGTATATCCCAAAAGGGCCAGCACAACTTTGAGTCCTTCAATCTCATCATGACTTTCTAGCTGCGGGACATTTCGGATTCAAGAAGACCTTGGAATTCATTTCTCGAGATTTCTGGTGGCTCCAAATGTGGAAGGATGTGAAAGATTTCGTCTTCTCTTGTGATATTTGTTCAAGATCCAAGAATCCTCGACATTGCCCTTTATAGACTTCTATAGCCATTGCCTATTCCATGTCATCCATGGTCTTCAGTTTCCATGGACTTTATTACAGATCTGCTGCCATCGAATTCATTTGACAGCATCTTTGTTGTGGTGGATCGACTTACAAAGATGGTACATTTTATCCTTTGCAAGAAGAGATTATCAAGCAAAGATACAATAAGACTCTTCTTTAATAATGTGTATCGATATCATGGTCTACTAGATGATATCATGTTGGATCGAGGAATCCAATTTATATCAAAATTTTAGAGATCTTTTTTTAAAATATTGAAGGTGGACATCAAGCTTTCTTTGGCATTCCATCCTCAAACTAACAGCCAAACGGAATGGGTGAATCAAATTTTGGAACAGTATTTACGATGCAGCATCAACTATCATCAAGATGATTGGACTGCATATCTATCGCTAGCCAAGTTTGCATATAACAACACCCTTCATGGGTCAACTTAAAAAACACCATTCTTTTCCAACTATGGATACCATCCGAAGCTTGATCTATTGAGTCCATCAACGAATAACAACCCAGCAGCTGAAGGATTGGTGCAACAACTATCAGAGCTTCAAACCACATTGAAGCTTCAATTATAAATTGTCCAAGAATCTTACAAAGCATCTGTAGATAAATTTCGAAATCAGGCACCTAATTTCAAAATTGGAGATAAAATATGGCTGCTTTGACAGAATATCAAGATTAAGCAACCATGTGATAAATTGGACTATCGGAGATTGGGACCATTTGTTATCCAGAAGCAGATCAATCTTGTGGCATACCGCTTAGAGTTACCAGTTGCTATGAAGGTACACTCTGTCTTTCATGTTTCTCTGTTAGAGACTTATTAAAAATTGTCTTTTCTTGGAAGAGTGCAATGTCTACCAGGTACTATAGAAATTGAAAACAACGAAGAATATGAGGTGGAAAAGATACTAGATTCATGGCAAAGATGGAATAAATTAGAGTACTTGGTGCATTGGAGCGACTACAATATTAATGAACGAACATGGAAATCGGCCAAAAATCTTGCCAATGCGTTGCAAAAGGTATGAAAATTCCATCAACGATATCCTAATAAAGCAAAAGCTAGCCATTAACAAAGCGTGAAGATGAAGCCTTCTCTGGAGAAATGAATAGAAAAGGGATTCAGGTCTTATCAAAACATAACTTGTTGTATTTCGTAGTATCAAGATATCTAATATCAAGGTATATTTAGATATGGCTAGTGAGAATAAAGATACTATACTAGTAGTACCATCTCAACCGAATAGCTTACCGCGTCGACTTGGAGATGAAGAATTAGAAGAGCCAAGAAGACATCAAAGAATACCAAGCAGCAAGTCACTTGTAATTGTCTTTGAAGTTGAATCAACTCATGCAAGTAGTAGCAAAGCGATATTTTCAGGTCGTTTCTACAATGAAGATACAGAAGTTCAAGCATGGTCTCAAGTGAAAGGTGTTGGTCATTATCCGTGGCTACAAGGGCCCATGAATCATCCGCTCCCAAAGCGAACGACAAATGAGATATTATGTAGACTATGCCACAAAATGTTCACGCTTTCACAGCATATTTCTGCCCGCCTCTGAGATCTCAGCCTAGGAGGAAGAGATAATGACATATTTATCAAAACCTTCTAGAATATTCTGTAGATTTTTAGAACTCCTCTAGAATCTTCCAAAAGTTTTCAACATCTTTTTAGTTGACAAGTCGTCAAAAAAGCTTTCATTAATAGAAGCTTACTGGAAGTTTCTTGGGCTTAATAAGCTTACTCTCGAGAAGCTCCTCTTAGTTGGTAGAAGCCGCTTGAGAAGCTTCCTTTAGTTATGGAAGTTGCTGGCAGCTTCCTGCGTAGCATATATATTAGAAATGAAAAATAAGTAAATTCTCTTACCACAACACATTTCTTGGAGCTCTAGCTCACCTCTCTGGTGTTGTTTTTGTACTCATCTGATTAATCTAGTTCCTACTAATTCTTCTTAAACTTCTTGTTTAGACTTCAAGTCTATATTTTGTATCTGTAACAATAACATTTCTAAAAGATAACGGATGACCATCTATGATTTTTACATGTATAGATTTAGTTTTTTGTATTGAAGGTATTCTATGACTTTTAACAAATTCTTTATCTAAAAAACATGCTGAGGCTCTTGAATCTAGTAAAGTAGAGACTTTGAGATTTTTAGGTCCAAAAGAACTATCTATTATAAAATAAGAAGAGAATTCTGAGAAGAGAATAGGGCCTTTACTAGGAATTGTATAAGATTTCAGTAGCTACACAAACTTATTTTTTGACATATTTTTTTCTTTGATAGTCGTTGTCATGTTGTGGTTTGGCTACTATGTGAAAAAATTATATATGTATATTTAATGTATAATTTACTACATAGCTAAAAGAAAGCCATATTAGTGGACTTTTATTGATTATAGGATGTGATTAGGTTGCTAGTTTAGAAAGGATCTATTAAAAAGATTATAATTAAGGTTTATACAACCTTATTTTCTTTTTAGTAGTGACTTTTGAAGTTAATTTTATATTGATAGTAACTTGTATATATCTTAAGTCACCTATGTTAGACATTGGTGATCCTTAAGATCTTATTTACTTCTTTTATTTGGTGCTTAAAGCACCAAGTATGTAAATCTTATAAGAAGAAGGATTAGAAAAGGGTTTTTAGTGTAAAAAGGGTAGTTTGGCCATCCATGTAGATGAATAGAGGTGGATGATAGAAATCTCTATTCTAATTGGCCAAAAATCATGCCCAATGGGCTTCAAGGAGGCTGCCCGAGGGTTTATTAGGAGTTAGGGTTTGTTTTTGGAGAGGAGTCAAACATCAGAGGCTAGGATCATAAGGTTTAGGTTTTTGGATCTGGTTTAGGTGCAAATTTTGTGTGATTTGCACTTTTTATGAAGAAGTTATAGGCGCTCAAAGTTAAGGTGTTGATTTTGGATCTATTATCACTCTTTTGGATATAACTCGCGCATACAAAAAGGAATCAAGGATCGGCGACTAGGATTAGAGAGAGCACTTTTACGGCTACACTTTTCACATATGGCTTGATAAAATCCAAGCTAGGGTGAAGGAGATATTGGGAGTTGAAGTCAGTGCTTACAAACTTAAGGGCAGTAAGTGACCCGTTTACAAAGTGGTTATATTTTGAGCTATATCTTATGCAATTTGATAGATTTTTGGCTCAAAATTTTCAGAAGTGTATATGTTTATGTCACAAGACTATGTGCAAAAATTTTGTGGCATTAGGATCTTGGATTTGTGAGATATAAGAAAAATAGTACTCAGGTGTCTCTGAGCTAGGGTTTTAAGCACTTGCTAGGGATTTTCAGATATCAGATGATCGGAAATGAATTTTTAGTTGATGCTTTATTGTGATGAAACTTAAGAAAATTATCTACACTTTGAGCTAAATTTTATAGAAATTTAATGGTTGGATCAAGAGTTATTGGATTCTAAAGTTCAATAAGAAATAAGTCCTTGCATGTGAATAAAGTTTTGAAGGGTTTTTGTGGAAATTTGAACCCTTTTTGTACAAACTTACTTGAATACAAGAGGGTTTATATACATAACTTCTCTTTTGTGAGATTTTTGTATTATTTGTCCTTTTTATTGAGGAAAAACCACCTGTTGGATTTTTGCCATCAAATTTTAAATAAACTCTCTACAGCTAGGTACCCAATGTATTCTCAAATAGAAGGCCATGTCATACGACACCGTACTCTTCGTTTTGTAGTTGCGTCATTTTTTTGGACAATATTAAGTAGAATGCTTAGATTCTCTACAATATAAACACAATCTTTTTTGATAATAACAAGTCTTTTCTTATTCAAAGCAGAATCATTGGTGCGTGCTTAGAAAAAAGTCTCAACCAAAATCCTCAAAATGTGAGGCAAAAAGAGACTGTGCCAGGGGTTTCTGTATCATGGTTGAGGATGCTGTAACTCGAAATGAAACAGAGCCATGACATAAGAATTTATAGAGGGGGTTTCACCACATTCAGAAGATTTCGCAATCTTGGAGTGATGCTACTAGCAAGCTGCTCCATTCCTTGATTTTCAATATGCTTACAGCAGTTTCCAATGTCCTCAAGCTCTAGTAGAGCAGACTTCACCTTACCCATATCTCCAAGGGCTTCCAATGTCTACGAAATGCTGCTCACACCAAGTCAAGATGGAATGCTCTATTTACACAAAACCCTTTTACAGAATCCCTATCATGAACAGCAATTCAGAAAAATGCATTAAATATCCATCAGTCTAACGCCCCTTCAAGAACTTCTTGGTTATTCATAAGCATAAATGGAATTACATGTTCCTTTCAGTACTTTTTCCACGCCAGTATGATAAATTGCTACATTGAAACAAGAACCGGCCATCAGCCCACAAACTTCAAATCTTAAAGATAAATGTAACAGGTTCAGGCAATGTCAGTGATATACGATAATGGCTGATGTGCTGATTGGTCTTGGGTTACAGGAACAAGTTGCACTATTATTATGCTTATCGTTAGGAAAGCACCAGAACTAGGAGGTGAAACGTTAAGCCATCGATACCAGTAGCTTACCTCAAAAAATTATTTTCTCCAATATCATGCTTCCCAACATACTCCAAGGTTGATGCGAGTGCGGAGTATGTTAAGAAGCTTCCCAACGTATCCAAAATTTTGTGTTCATGCAGTGAAAATAGTCCTCACTCGTCTGGCTCCACAACATTGTCTCCTCCAAGTAAAATTCCCACCGATGGAGGGTCTGGTCCTTCTTGGGGAGCAACAACCAGCATATTCATATCATTCTTGTAATGCATGGCAACTTCTTTTGTGAGCTTTGAGAGTTTTCTATGTTCGATGTAATTCTTGACAATTAAAGTACCCCTTGCACTGCACTTCTCCTGCAGCTCCACCATTGCTAGCGCAATTTGTTGTTCTTCAGCTAAAGTCTTGTACTATCACCCTTGACTTGGTTCTGAGAATGGCCCACACGTTGAGAGACAGCTTGGAAAGAAATTGATTGTCTAATTTCTGACACCGGGAAAAGTAGATTTTACCAAACAAATTCACTCCTGAATTATGTTCACCTCCTAATTTAACTTTGATATTGAATTCCTCCCTTTTTCTCTCAGTTTTTTTATAAAAAAATATATCCAATTATTGTATTTAATGATTTAGAAGCCTGTGACGTCGTCGGAGCCCACATCGTGCAAAGGATTGAGATGCTGCTGCTTGTATGGTACCGTTTCGAGTTGATTCATCGTTGGTAGATTGTTTCTGGAGGGAATCTGCAGCGTGGAGGATGAATATTCTGGACAGAAGTGACTTCTCCAGGTTCGTCGATTTCCGTTTGAGTGTTTTTGTCGCTCTCCGTGTAACGTTTCTTCATTTCGATGGTGTTGTTAGGGGTTTATTCACTCAAGGTTAGTGCCGCGAGTATCCGATCGCTGATGCAGAGTAGAGTTGAGATGCGAGGGTGTTTAGTGGCTGAAGAGTGAGAGAAGCAGATAGATTGTGTGGCGATGTCGAAGTGGGGAGAAGACAGGGTTTTAGTCGAGGTTTACATCAAAGGCAAGGGGCCGGTGCACAAACTCAAGGTGCAGTGGCAGGGACATGAGAAAAACCAGATCGATCTGGAGGGATTGATCAAGCAGTGCCGATTGAAAGCCATCTATGCATACTCTCCAACCCTAGGCCGCGGGGTGGAGCAGTTCTATAACCCTAGGAATGGACTGTCCCTGATCTCTTACTCTGGCAAGCCTGATACCATCATCCGCTACGATGGAGAGCCCAAGGTGGGTGCCGCAGACTTTTGAAAATTCTAGTGTTTATTCTGCTACTCAACTCGGGATCATGAACCGTGCATGTAGGCCCTGAAATTCTGATAGATATAAGCCGAGCGGGGGAAAATGAAGATTGTCTCAGTTGTCTTTTATGCTCTGGATTGGTAATCAAAGTTGGATGGCGATTTTGGTCTCTTTATTTTATACAATTCCATTTTTCTCGCAAGAACGTTAGAAAAAGCATGTCACAAGACGAATTTTTAGCATTGGCAAACTGATGATTATTCCAATAGGCTTAAGCCCTTGGCTTCCGAACGCTTCCTGATCGTGTACAGCTCCAGTGTGGTGGCAAAAGATATGCATTTCGTGCTTATTTGGAAACTAGTTGCTACGATTGATGAAAATCCTAACTCTTCTCGGTTGAGGGAGATACGAGAGGTCTTCTAACTGGACATAATCTGTTTCGGGTGCTGCAGCCATCCTTTTCAACTGTCTTAAGTCGATACGCCTTGGCATTTACGCTGGTAAGCCTTTTACTTCTAAGCTCGACGAAGTCAAGGAACAAGTGGGTGGTTGAGGCCCAACAGGCTCTTGGTGGTCGAGTTGCGTGGGTTGTCCTCGTTGTGATCATGGTATTCTCACATTTAACTCGGCGATCTTTCAAGAGAAGCTAAGGCTGTGGCAAAGGAACGTTTTCTAGCCATGGCAGGTATGATTCTAGGGACCTTCTGCAAGATGGTAGGAAACTAGTCCACATTTTCCTTGTTAGATGAATGGAGCACAGCCTCATCATCTATGTGTTCACCTTTAGGGGAGGTCGCATTTATAAAGCCGGGTGGTCACATTTCAAGAGAGCAGTAGCATTTTCTGCATTTTTTTTACCTCTTTCAGGAATTTTCCTATGCCTATTATTGCCTTCAACGATATGTTGTAGTTACCAGCTCTACTTGCGTCACTTTGTTGCTATCAACTTCTTTCCAGTGATGACTATTTTGGTGATCGTCAGTTTTATGGGTGTCTACGGTGACTGAGAGCAGCACAGGCTGTGATGCGTTCTTTGATTGCTAGAGGATCCGCAAGTGAGGACAGTTAAAGCTTTATTGCTGCTTTTTATATGTGTGCAATCCATCTCACGTTGATTGTATCTTATACTCTAAGCAGGAGCAGTTGTAGTATGTTGTGGAGTAAAGTTATGGAATGATACATGTGTTGGCATTTGCTTTTTCAAAGGTGTGGGTACTATCCAGGATGAGTATTAAAATTTTGTTGTGTGTTAATGAAGGCTACTTCCTTAAGAAGGGTAGTTTTGTGGTTTTCTAATTCAATTGAATCCTGGAGGGGTTTTGAGCAGATACAGTGTTGGCAGCTTGATTTGACACTTCACAATATAAGCCTCTATCAAGTAATTGCTAGGGACTTAAACCTCGACTAATTTGATGTTTATTGCTGGCCTCCTGAGTTAAGCTTCCTACCTCATTGGGCCATATGTTTATTCAAACGTTTATAAGCAAATGTTTATCTTCCACTGCCTGTGTGTACATCCTTCTTTGTGGTTCTTTTGTGTTGATTTATCCATTGTATTTGCGTTAGTTCAGCTTGATAATTCTCTAAAGATCCATTCCTTATCTTCAGTCTTCATGGTAGTTGCAGGAAATTTTTGTCTTTCGAACTGCACACAGTTGAAGAGTTTTAGAGATCTTTGTGCTGGGTTCTAAATTGTTGTTATAATGTTTGTGTGATTCCAAACAAGGAGCATTCAAAATCCATAAAATTTCTAATGTCAATAATAAAATTAATGTTTTTTTTAATTTTAAATTTGTTTTAAAAATATAGAAGAAATAACAAAATTTATAATATTATTTCTAAGTAATCTCCTTATTCGATTAAAATCTATTTAATAAATTGAGTTGTTATTCAACTATTTTTATTATAAGTGTATTAATCTGCAAATAATATTTTAAATTACATAATATTGATATATTTTAAATTTAAATACATAAAATTTGAGAAATTAATTGTATACACATTAATTTAACAAAAGTATGTTAATTTACTTTCTTATTAAACTTTAAGTTTTAAATTTTAAGTTTTAAATTACAATTTCAATGTGATTTTTTTAATTATTAAATAATTGTACATCAAAAAAATTTATTTAAATTTATAAGTATATGCATTTTAAAACTTGTATGTATGATTGACTTGTTATTATTGTTTGATTACTAACTTTCTTACAAATTTTGAATTGAGATTTTCTGTTTTTCTATTTTTTATTTAAAAAA
>JAWRVF010001458.1:0-67899 GCA_036785485.1 Physcomitrellopsis africana | reverse complement strand
AGCAGAGTATGATTCATATTGTATTGATACAATAAAGAAGGCAATGGAAATCCTAAGAGATAAATTCTACTGTGTATTTGTGTTCGATGGAAGGGCATTTTCTGAGAAACAATTAGAGATGAAAAGACAATTGAAAAAGCAAATGGAAGCAAAGAAGACACTAGCAACAATGAAAAAGATATTTCAACATGATCTATCAGATATTTGTACCGCAATTGGTATTGCTGGACCCCCCGCCGCCATTGTAGGTGACAATGTTCTACTTACTTCCTTGTTAAAATAAATGCTACATTCCTCAATTGTCTTTTTCGGACTTCTAGGCCTCCGCAATTTGATATTATTATCTGTAAATAATTTTATCGATTGAAGTTGAGGTGAAAACGATGGATTTTGGAATACACTCAATTGGCCCTTACTGGCAAGCAATACATTCCCTATTGAAGAACTAACCTTGCTAGAATCGGCTGTATCTACTATTGAAAAAGTACCCAATGGAGTATCCAATTCTTTTGTGCTCCGTTTTCTTTTTGTTAATGGACTCAAGAGATACACTGGGCTATTCGCAGAGTTGCCCGCGAGTGCTTTTGACAATTTCTTTAATGGTATATATGTCTGAAATATTAAAGATCTTTCATGTTCTTGATATGCTCGGATGTGCCGACAAGCATGCAACCATGGTTTAATCCAACTTTGTCGACGCTTCCTTTTTAGCTTCCGATCTTGCTTGTCCCCCAACAAATTTTTTACTTGTGCTCTTTCTTATCTTCCTTTTGACTGACGTATTTTTCTCAGAGCGATGTTCTCATTCTTATTAACCATAATCTTTCATCATCTACTATTGACATTGCTTCCCATCACTAATTTAACTACTCATTCGGCAGTTAATTCCTAACACTCAATACTATTGTCAATCCTCGACAGCGGCGCCAAAATGTTGTTCTCGTTCGTCTCACTTATTCTACCAATACTGCCCAGAGTAAATCTATAAAGGAGGATTTGAACACAGGGAAAGACTATCCGCATTGAGTTAAACTATTAGGATCACACAACTAACCACCTTTTGAACATTAGAGTCTAATGCACACATACACGCTTTTTAAAATATTGTCGTCCACTCTACTGGTTCTGCTATTTCGTAACTAAAGATAAACTTCGTGACACAATCCTCTACCAATTCTTCTACTGTACTCTTCTGTCTTCTTCCAAACTCATAACAATAATTGGCAATATTGCACCATTTCCATAGACTACATACACCCGCTTCTCTCTCCAATCACTAGAAATAATTCTTCACCCACAACATCTCTCAAAACAAATCGTTTCTTTAATATTCTCCACTGCTCAACTATCACAATTAATACGGCATGACACTCTCATCCACAATCAAACTTCATTGACATAGCCGGTGTCGTGTTGTGGTTTTCTACTATGTGAAAAAAATTGTACATGTATATTTAATGTATAATTTACTATATAGCTAAATGAGAGCCATATCAGTGGACTTTTATTACTTATAGGATGTGATTAGGTTGCTAGTTTAGAAAGGATCTATTAAAAGGATTATTATTAAGGTTTATACAACCTTATTTTCTTTTAGTAGTGACTTTTGAAGTTAATTTTATATGGATAATAACTTGTATATATCTTAAGTCACCTATGTTAGACATTGGTGATCCTTAAGATCTTATTTACTTCTTTTATTTGGTGCTTAAAGCACCAAGTATGTAAATCTTATAAGAAGAAGGGTTAGAAAAGGGTTTTTAGTGTAAAAAGGGTAGTTTGGCCATCCATGTGGATGAATAGAGGTGGATGATAGAAATCTCTATTCTAATTGGCCAAAAATCATGCCCAATGGGCTTCAAGGAGGCTGCCCGAGGGTTTATTAGGAGTTAGGGTTTGTTTTTCGAGGGAGTCGAACATCAAAGGCTAGGATCATAAGGTTTAGGTTTTTGGATCTGGTTTAGGTGCAAATTTTGTGTGATTTGGACTTTTAATGAAGAAGTTATAGGCGCCCAAAGTTAAGGTGTTGATTTTGGACCTACTGTCACTCTTTTGGAAATAACTCGCGCATACAAAGAGCAATTGAGGATCGGCGACTAGGGTTGGAGAGAGCACTTTCACGGCTATACTTTTTATGTGCAGATTGATAAAATTCAAGCTAGAATAAAGGAGATATTGGGAGTTGAAGTCAGTGCTTACAACCTTAAGGGCAGTAAGTAACCCGATTATACAGTGGTTACATTTTGAACTATATCTAATGAAATTTGATAGGTTTTTGGCTCAAAATTTTCAAGAGTGTATATGCTTATGTCACAAGACTATGTGCAAAAATTTTGTGGCATTAGGATTTTGGGTTTGTGAGATATAAGGAAAATAGTGCTCGGGTGTCTCTGAGCTAGGGTTTTAAGCACCTGCTAGGGATTTTGAGATATCAAATGATCGGAAACGAATTTGCGGTTGATTCTTTCTTGTGATAAAACTTAAGAGAATCACCTATACTCTGAACTAAATTTTATAGAAATTGAACGGTTGGATCAAGAGTAATTTGACTCTAAAGTTCAGCAAGAAATAGGTCCTTGCGGGTGAATAAAGCTTTGAAGGGTTTTTGTGGAAATTTGAACCTTTTTTGTACAAACTTACTTGAATACAAGAGGGTTTACATATATAACTTCTCTTTTGTGAGATTTTTGAATTATTTGTCCTTTTTATTGAGGACAAACGACCTGTTGGATTTTGCCATCAAATTTCAAATAAACCCTCCACAGCCAGGTACCCAATGTATTCCCCGATAGAAGGCCACGTCATACGACACCGGTCTTCAACTTCCAATTCTCCACAAAGAACTCATGCATCAAACAATTATAATTTCTTACTCATCCACATATATAAAAATTTCTGTTTTATTACTGTACTTCATCATTGACATGGTATAATCCTTTGAAATAGAATCCGGATCTTCCACTACAGCCTAACAAAAGAAAAGAGAGAGGTAGCACCAAGCTTACCCTAGCTCAGGACTATCACAATCTGGCCCCTACTCCTTCATTTCAAATCAATTTATGCCTACCCCAATCTGTGTTAACTGCTACACAATCGATGATAACTACTTTTCCTAACTTCCTCATCCATTCGGCCTTCTAAACTCGCCATTCATCGGCTTCTTGCCTATTCTTAATCCTACAAACTATGTATTGTAAATCCTAAAATTCCTACCCAGTCTACAAGATCATTGTCCTATTGTTGTTGTATAAATAATATAAATGTTTAAAATATATGTATAGTGTTTGGATTCAAATACATATCTTATCCACCAATATGAAATCCACTTAAAGCTCCACTTGAAGATCCACTTGAACTACCATCCAAGGCTCCATCAAAAATTCCAAATTCAACTTTTTTGTCTTCTTGCACCATCAATTTTAAATAACCACAAGTAAAATCCAACACCTTTTGTTCTAAATGTTCACATTAGATTTACTATTTATGTTATATTACATATTATCTTGTTTGAAAATACACCAGGTACTTGGCTGTGGAAGGTGAAATTGTGGTTTACAAATATGTAAAAAATCTTAATAGATTTCATCCATATAAGAAGAATGCAATTTGAATTTCAATTCAAAAGTGCTTAAAGCTAATAAAAAGTGCTCAAAAACACTTTTTTTGATAACCTCAACTATATACAATCTCCAATTATCTTATTACTTTCACAACTCTAGTTAGTGAATTTTAGTAAGCTATAACTCTTAATCTAATTACCTACTTTATACAAAATTTTGCACACAAATGCTACTATAAGTCTTCTACATGCTCAAAAAATTTCAGCCGAATCCAACTTACAAATTGTGGAAAATATCTAAAATCCACACTAATGTCACTTGGTCGCCAACTTGAAAGTTGATGTAGATGTTTCAATAGTAATTTCTCCTTTTCTAACTATTAACTTTAGCTCAAAATTGATATAAAGCTTGATCTCTAAGTCTTCTAATATCATGCCAAATTTCACCTTATTTTGATTAATAGATCTCTAGATATCACAAAAATCCTAAACAATCTCAAACTGCCAACTTTTGATACCTCCTTGCATTAATGATTGAAAATCTCCCAATTGTACTATTAGATTATTGCAAAATTTTATGCACCTATTATACTCCTTGCATATAAAAAATATTTGTAGTATCTATCAATAATTTATTCTATTATTATTATTATTATTATTATTTATTTTATAATAAAATCAAATAAATTCTTTTTATATTTTAATCTATTATTTTTTATTAATTTTATTTTCAACTAAAAGAAGTTTTGTTGGCCATACCAACATGACCTTATAATTTATATCAACTTCAATGTCTAATGGTTTTTTTGTGCACAAGAGTATTGAAGATATTAGATCATTTTTTGCACAACATCTTTTTAATCATTAAAATTACCATGATGCCATTGTAGGTGCCTAAATTCTCCTACAAGGCTCTTTTTTAACTAATATAATGTTCAATAATAATAGAAGTAATACAATTGCAACAATCACTACTCCAAATAATCTCACATCTATCAATTTTTTTAACATTGTTTATCTATATCTATTGCTATGTCACTATTGAATCATCTTTACAAGCTCACAAGCATCCACATCAATAATAAATTTTGATATTCTATATCCTATTTCATCATGCTATCATTTTTGTTTTTGAAGCTATCATCTCTAATACAAGTATAACTCTCATCAATGCATCTTAATTGGTGGAATTGTTAAAAATAAGATTTTAAATTATTTAATTATAAAAATATTAAGATTAGAGAGTTTATTTGATTATGTAAGTTTTTATTAGAATTTAAAGGGTTTGTAAGTTACAAGAGTCTTATTTAAAAAAAACTCATAAAAATAGAGTCTTAATAAGTCTTAAAGTAATTATTGTAATTGATTTAGTATTTTTTTTAATTGTAAGAATTAATATTTAGTTATTGAGACCAATGTCTATATTGGCCTTCTATCTACATATATTATTTATTAAAAACCTATAAATATTAATTAGAAGGTGGAAAAAATTTAAAAAAAAAAAAAAAAAAAAAAAAAAAATCTCATATCTTTTCAATTATTTATGTAAAAAAATAAGATTTTTAGTTGATTTAAATTAAATTTATTATTATAAAAAATCACCAAGGTAGAAAAAATTAGCTTTAAATCTGATCTTAGCATCTTAAAAATATTATAGTGATTTTTAGAATTTATTTAAAATTTATTTAGAATTTATTAGGAATTTTTAAATTATATTTTTAAGACTTTGGTAAAAATAATTTTACCAACTTGGGAGGCCATTATGAAGAATTTGAATAAGATTTGAAGGCTCTATAAGGTTCTTAGGCTAATTGGGTATTTTTAAATACTATGATATAGTCAAAAATATAAAAAAAAATGGTTTTACTAGAAGAAAATAGGAAGACTAGCAACTAATATAATAGTTATATGAAGGGAGGTACACATGTCCCATATGGGTTGTAGCACCTTGGATGTAGGTAGAAGTATAAGACTAAGGCCTCATAGCCTCTCTAAGACACCCTTATATACTACTTGTGAGCCTTGGTGAGGCTCAAATCTTCAATCTCTTAAGCAAATTATCCTTAAGGTAAAATCTATTTATTTTATTTTTTATTTTTTATTTTTAAATTATTATAAATTTTTCATAATAATTTGAATTTTAATATTTTTTATATCATTAAAAAAATATAAATATTATTTATCTAAAAATATATTTTTTAATCTTTAATTTTTAATTTTTATTAGATAAAAATCTAATAAATAGACTATGATTAGTTTTTGGAATGTGTAATTATTTAATTATATTTCTTTCACTTGTTTTATTTTATTCTTATTTATTTTATGTTAAATATATCTTTCACTTCACACCACTAATTACAAGCAACTCTTAATTGAAATCATCTTGTAATTTAGATTAAGAGGTGAATTTTATCCTTACAATAAATTGGCTTGTTTTTGCTTCTAGATTTTTTATATGATTTGTAATAAGTCATTAATAGACTCTACACTTTGATGAGCTTCTATCTCTTGTTTAATAGACAAATCCTTATTTTGTCCAAATTATTGATTTGTCAAATTCTAAAAGAAGTCATTTTTTATATTATGAGCTTCAACAGTAATTAATGTAGATCTATGAAAGGCACATCCATCTTACAAAAAAATCCTTATTATCTTGCCACATTCTTTTTAAATATAATTGATAATATTATGAGTTGCTCTAACATCTTGTTCCTTCAATTTTTGTACTTGAATTCTATTGATCTTCCTAATCATTATAGTCTTTATTTGATTGTCTTTATATGATTTAATATATGCCATGTGATTATTGGATAATCTCAAATCTTGTTATAATTGAATAAATACTATCAAATAATCATTTTTTTCTTTCTACACTAGATACAAGTATATTATTAATATTACTCCATTAATATTTGTTTGAATAGCCTCCAACATATCCAAACCATTATTGTATTATAATTGCTTACAACATGTAAAAACTAGTCAAAATATGTAATATGTTCATAAATTCTAGTATGTGTTAAAATAGTTAATAAAGTATTTAAAAAAATTGATGTAAGAAACTTTATTTTATTTTATTTTATTTTATTTTATTTATTATAGTATTTAAATTATATAAGACCTAAATATTTAATATGAAGCCTTGAGAGGAGATTGGGATCCAAAGATGAAAAACTAAACTACTAAGAGGCTTATTTTGAGGGATAAAAGCAAGGTATGGACGAATGAAGACAAGAAGTGAAGATTTTCATCTCCATTAGTCAATGGTCATACTCAATAGGTTGTCTACAACAAAAATAAGGGTTTTAACAACTTCAAAGAAGGCATTTGAAAATCAAAGGCTAGGATTAGAAAGCTTGTTTATTGTATTATAATTTTGGTATAAAAATCAAGGAATTTGGAATTTTTATGAAAGAGGAGTAGTTGCTTGAAATTAAGGTATAAAAATCATATCTATTGTCACTCTTTTGAAGATACAAGGAGTTGTACAAAAGCATTTAGATTTTTCAAAATCTGCTTTTTAGTTTTGCAATTTTATTGACAACAAATCAACAGTTAAAATTTGTTGTGATAGATGTTAAGAGTATATTAGTATTTCATATCAAATTTGAATAATTGTAAATAGTCTAATTTGAAAATATGTACTATTGAAATTTGAAAAAAATCCCCCTCAAGGTTAATGAAGGATTTAGTGTATTTTGCTACATTTTGGAAATTCTAGAGTACTTAAGGCTTGTATATTTGATGTAATTATTTTTTTTAGAGATAATTTTATATAAATTTAGACTTTTTATTTATCTATCTTAATACTTGATTGAAAAATTATTGATAGTCAAAATCTGAGTACTTTCTAGAGACAAATTCTCTCTACTCTGACACCGTTGTCAGGATAGATAGAGTTTGCCTTAAAAAAACACCAAGCTTCTGGCTATCACTAATTTTTCAATCAAATGTTGAAATAGATAAAAATTTCAAATTTATATAAAGTTATTTTTAAAAAAGACAATTATATTAAGTACACAAGCTTCAAATATTATAGAATCCCCAAAATATGGCAAAATATATTAAACCCTTTATTAATCTTAAGGAGGATTTTTTCTACACTTCAACAATGCATATCTCCAAATCCAATCATCCAAAAGTACTCAAATTTTATATAGAGTATTAATATACTCTTAACTACTATCACAACAAATTTCAACTATTGATTCATTGCCGATCTTTAGATATTGCCAAAATCCTAACAATAGCTTTAAATCCTTATTTATAAATATCCACATGCTAAATTCTTTATATCTCACAAACTAAATGTCCAAATGCTATGAAACTTTAGTATGTAGCTTTTTAATATATTAATTCACCTTCTTAGAAATTTTTAGATAAAAATTTGTCTAGAAGCTTAAGATATGGCAAAAATCATTACTATCAACAAAATGGTCTACTTATTGCCTTGGAATTCAATCTGATGTCTTCAACTTCCAAAATATATATTTTTTAATTCCAAATATAATAATTCTTCTATGCAAGATGTAGGTCTTGAAATCACCTCTCTAATCACATCTTTCAAATTCCAAAAGCTTCTATATAATTCTTGTATCCTCAAAAGAGTGATAGTAGATATGATTTGTATATCTTAACTTCAAGCACCTATTCCTTCCTCATAAAAATTCCAAATTCCTTGATTTTTATACTAAGATTGTAGTACAATAAACAAGCTTTTTAATCCTAGCTTTTGATTTTTGAATGCCTTCTTTGAAATTTTTTCTTATCATGGATAGCTTGATCAAAGCCTATTAGGCATAACCATTGACCAATGGGAATGAAGATCTTCACTCCTTATCTTCATTCATCCATACCTTGCTTTCATCCCTCCAAATAAGCCTCTTAGTAATTTAATTTTTCATTTTTGGATCCCAATCTCCTCTTAAGGCTTCATACTAAATATTTAGGTCCTATATAATTTAAATATCATAATTAAAATAAATAAAAAAAATCCAAAATAAAGTTTCTTACATCAACTCCTTTAAATTATTTTACTAATCATTCTAACACATACTAGAACTTATGAATGTATTATGCATTTTGATTGGATTTTATATACTATAAGTAATTATAACACAACACTATGATCCTTGTATATTTGCTCTACAAAATGTATATTTTACTTAATATCTAAATTATGCATAATATTTATATTGCTATAATATTTTTTTTAAAATCATGCTATAACACATATATATATATATATATATATATATATATATTCTACATCTAAATTCATTCTCTCAAATGCCTTGTTAATAGTTGCTGCTTGTTGTATATGAGATTTCAATATTAAAATAATCATAAGCACCTAAGATTTTATTATTAGCATCTTCCTAATTTTCAAATTGAGTATTTGAAATTTGACCTTATTATTTACATGCTCCAATAGCAAATCTTTAGTATTATTTTCAACTTCATTTCTATTCTTTCAAACTATTGATTCTAATATGTGCAATATTGTTTTTTTCATCTTGAGGGATTTTGCCAACTTAGAACTACTTATAGTAGATATATCCATTCTTTTCTTAAGGTCATAAATTTCAATCATCAAGAAGTTGCTAATTGCCTAAAAATCATCTTTTGGCTATAATATTATTTTTTTATGTATGTTTTATATTATTTAAAATATTTATTTTAAGTTCTATAGAAAAAAATATTATTATTTAAAAATTTATAATTAAATCATATATTTAAAAAAATACATCCTAGACTATATACAATTCCAACTACAATGCACCAAATTTTTGAAGAAATTTTAGTATTCTTGCAACTTATAACATAACCAATATCATAATTTGCAATAATTATATTTTCATTTTATTATCAAATAAAATCTTCTTGCATCATTAGATAGCTTCAATGTGTTGATCACTAATCCTTTAAACCTTAATGAAGGCTTGTAGAAGCATATCATCTTTAAAATATGTTTTATATTATGTCAAACACTCCTTAATCTTGATGCTTGGATATTGTCTAAATTCTCTCACCTTTGTTTTTTAATCTTCATCTAATTTGCCTCCTATTTTTTACTTGGTTTGTTCATTCTCTTTGTCTTATTTAAGCTCTTCTCAACTATTTTTTTTGTGATTCAACCAATCCATCTATCAAATTTGTTATACTAGTGAGTAATGTAGCGGTGTTATAAAACCAATGCAATTTCAACTTGTTGATTTTGAGCAAGATTGGATTTGGTTTGAAATGTTCCAAAATAAGCAATAACATAGTATTATTTAGAAGCAAATACCAAACCACACTTTATGAAGTTTTGAAAATTTAATATTTCAAGTTAGTAATGTGTTATTTTTGTTCTTTGAGAAACCAAAAAAAAGTGATCTTTGAATCAAATGCATTTAAACTAAAACCACACTTCAGCTGGAGCAAAATGTCGTGACACAATCAACTTGCAAAATGCTCATAAATTGAGCTTCATATTAACAAGAATTACCCTGTTCCTACACTTCCTCAAACCATGTGACTAAGCATGGCTGCAAATTACGTTAAAAATTCCTGCCCTCCTTCGAAAGGCATTGCAGATCACTTCAAGTCCTTTAACCCCTCCAACATGACCCCTGCCTTGGATATTTGTGCCCGCTTCAACGTCTCAGCAACTTACAACCCTCCATGCAACCTCCCATGTCGCCGTCGCCGCTGCAGAACCCATGATGGACGGAGACGCTAGCGGGATGATCCAACTGACCAAATTCCATCGAAAGTCCATTAATTGTAGACCTGAATGTGAAACCTTCTCGAGCCACAACCAGGATGCTCTCTGACCCATGACCCATCATAATTCGCTCACTCATACGATCTCTACTCCAGCGCACAAAACGAAAACCATGGGACAATAGTGATTTGCCCGTGCCCGTTGCTACAACTCAAACGGTGGCAGCGGCTCGGAGGACCAGCACTTCCAGGGTGAGCCCCGGGCCGAATCCAATGAAGAAGCCAAACTCGCTGCCCTCTCCCAGCGTCGACGCCCCCATCTTCACCGACCTCTGCCGAATCTGATCCAGCACGAACAACACCGACGACGACGACATGTTGCCGTACTCCGACAGTATGTCCCTGCTCCCCTGCATCTTGTCCTTGGTCAGCTTCAGCTTCGCCTCCACCTGGTCCAGAATGGCCGGGCCTCCCGGGTGCACCGCCCAGAACATCTCGTTCCAATCGGGCGAACCGACGCACTTCCTGGCCTCGTTCAAGAACTTCTCAATGTTCTTGGAGATCAGCCCTGGCACGTCCTTCATCAGGTGGAAGATGAGCCCCGCCTCCGTCAGATGCCCATCAATGGCTCCATCACTCTCTGGCAAGATCGTCTCGCCCGCCCAGTGCACCTCGAACAGTGCTTTCTCCACCTCCGGCTTGGGATCGGATCCCACCACGTACACTCCGGCGCCATCGCCGAACAGGGCCGAGCCCACCAAGCCGTCCAAGTGGTTCTCGCTGGGTGCACGGTATGTGACGGCCGTGACCTCGCTGGCCACCGCCAACACCCTGGCGCCCTTGTTGTTCTCCGCCAGATCCTTGGCCACCCTGAGCACGGAAGCACCGCCAAAGCACCCGGTCTGGTACATCATGACCCGCTTCACCGTGGGCTTCAGGCCCAGCAGCTTGGCCAGGGCGTGGTCGGCTCCGGGCATGTTCACGCCGCTGGTGGTGGCGAACACGATGTGGGTGATGTCAGACTTGCGGCCGCCCCACTCCTTGATGGCCTTCTGGGCTGCCTCCGCGGCGAGCTTGGGGACCTGGACGACGACGATGTCGTGGCGGACGTTCAGGGAGGGCTCCATGTACGTGCAGATGCCGGGGTTGGCCTTGAGCACCTCCTCCGTGAGGAACATGTGCCGCTTGCGGATCCCCGACTTGTCACCTGCATCGACATTCACGGCCAAGCGTCAGCTGCCGTCCTAGGGGGCCGGAATCGACCCAATTTCAGGAACATCGCGACCGCCGCATTCTCATCTCGACGCCCGCAACCAATCACAAGTCGCAATTCTAATGGGCTCGCGCCGCGCAGCCCGTACAGTGAGCACGTCGTCGAGCGCGGCTGGACGTGAGGGCGGGGGCACAGGGAACAGTGAGCACATCACGAGGCGCGAAGAGAGCTACACGGTGGAGGTGGACTTACAGATGCGCTTGAATTTGGCCTTCAGGGCGTCCTTCTCGCCGCAGTTGGTGATATTGAAGAAGAAGTCGGGGTACTCGCTCTGCAGAAACTCCGCGGGAGGCACCGCAGTGCCGACGCCCAACACACATGCTGGTCCCTCAGCGCGAGGCTGGCCTCTGGGAATCACGCTCCTCATGGCAGCACCCTGAACGTCGACCTCTCCGCTTGGTGCCATGGGCACGATGAGTTCGGAACTGATCTTGAGTCCGAGCTGCGCACTCGAGGTTGTCTCGAAGTGGCCGGACAATGAGCGTTAAATTTGTTCCTGTGAACTGGTGCTACAGGCACTGCCGAGAATCTCTTAAGCTGCTAAAAGCAGGGTGCTTATATGCAACGCACTATAAACGGGCGAGAAGGTAGCCCGAGTTGTACAGACGTCTCTAACTGAACCTTTTAGCGCACAAGGCCGATTTTAATGTGCTTGGATACCTGAATGTGTTGAGTACATAGAGGTGTCAATGTTGTGCACCTCTGTTAAGCAATTCTTGCTGGATGTGGAGAATGTGGAGAGTCTTGGAAGGCAGGGCTTTTGTGGTGGCCCACAGTCCAGGAATGAGCGTTGAATGGAATAGCACTTCGAAAGGAACAGTGAGGTCTTGGTGACTTATTCTTTTGCAACTTTTAGACCTTTTTCAGGTGGCGCGGTTTTTCTGTCAACGTTGACAGCCTTTTGAGATGACTTTGAGTTTATTTTGGCTACTGCCATGTTTGGACTTTCCTCCTTTTCTTAGGCATGAAGTTTTGAAGACGTCACAATCCACTCAAAATCTTATGGAACAAAGGTAATTGGTCCGTATTATTGTCAACGAACAGCTGCAGAATTTAGATTCTTGAGTTTGCATATATATCGTAAGAGAATTGCCCGGTTGGTATGCCATTATTAGCTCATACTGGAACGTCTTTCTGTCTGTGTTGAAAAGCAGCATTTTCCACCAATAATGCATGGCCATGTAATGTGGTGCGTTTGAAAAGCCATAACACACTCTGTGCATTGCAAATTGTTACCATCATTTGGAGAGTCATTTTACGGTTACCGCTGGCTTTGATGTGTGTCGTGACCATTGGGATAAATTTGCAAATTTCATCAGAACTAACTAGTTGATTTACATTCAAATTGACATTTTCACAAATACTGGAAATTACCTTAAACGTAACAGCTCATGACTCAGGCAGATATTAAATGCAATTTCTAGGTAAAACTTTTCCATGCTTCTCAAAACACATGCAGTACATATGTGTGTATAAGTTTATGAATGTGAATTAATACCATTTGTTAATCATTTTTCATGCTTATATTACGACAGGTTATGCTTATAATGTATGAAAGCTATTAATATCCACTACAAATTGAGTGGACAGCTCAATAAAACAATGATTATTTTTCATTTTCCTCTTCAAGATATCTTAACTATTAACCTCAGGACATTTTCATGAGACGGAATACATTATTTCGTCTTTGAGCAACCATTGTGTTTATGTTGCATTACATGTGCTAACATGTAACAATCGAAAAACTATTATAAATATTAAAACAATTGAAAACTACAAATGAAGCTCTTTCTAAAAAATAAACAATAAAGTGGAATATTTCACCAAGTGCAAAAATAATCACTTAAATCTAGAAATTTAGGTGCTTGAAAATCGGATTTAAGACAGACGGCTTTTAGTGCAATCCCAAACTTCGATAGATGCCGACTTCGTTAACAAATTCCAGCTGCGGAAAGGAAATTTGAGGCGACCAGACCAAAAAGGAAACCGCAGGGTACACTCTGTCCAGTATTGACTGCGGTTCCCCGAGACTCCATGTCACCACGTACCCCTCATTAACAACATGCCCCAGTCGCAAAGAGTAGAAAGTGCATGGACTAAAAGACTTTTCAACGAAAATAAAAAGAAACAGGAGACGACAGTTCAGTTGAGCAGGAGTTCCAGTCAACATCGTCTCTAAGCGTAAAGTGCAAAGTACAAACACGAATTTCAAGACCACCACTGTATATCTCCACCATCGGCTTACTTAAGCAAGCGGCGAACCCACACTTGAGCATCAACCACCTCTCGCCCAAACTAGCTAGTCTCCGAATAGCAACACTTCGCCAATCAATTCTCCCATCCGTAACCGCAATTTAGTCGGGGTCAAAACCTGATACCCTTTCTAGTGGTTACTGCATACCTGAAAATAAAACTCCAGCCTCCCTAGCATCCTCCCAATAACAATAGTCATCGGATTCAAGATCGCTGCCGATCTCATCGTGCCCATGGCACCAAGCGGAGAGGTCGACGTTCAGGGTGCTGCCATGAGGAGCGTGATTCCCAGAGGCCAGCCTCGCGCTGAGGGACCAGCATGTGTGTTGGGCGTCGGCACTGCGGTGCCTCCCGCGGAGTTTCTGCAGAGCGAGTACCCCGACTTCTTCTTCAATATCACCAACTGCGGCGAGAAGGACGCCCTGAAGGCCAAATTCAAGCGCATCTGTAAGTCCACCTCCACCGTGTAGCTCTCTTCGCGCCTCGTGATGTGCTCACTGTTCCCTGTGCCCCCGCCCTCACGTCCAGCCGCGCTCGACGACGTGCTCACTGTACGGGCTGCGCGGCGCGAGCCCATTAGAATTGCGACTTGTGATTGGTTGCGGGCGTCGAGATGAGAATGCGGCGGTCGCGATGTTCCTGAAATTGGGTCGATTCCGGCCCCCTAGGACGGCAGCTGACGCTTGGCCGTGAATGTCGATGCAGGTGACAAGTCGGGGATCCGCAAGCGGCACATGTTCCTCACGGAGGAGGTGCTCAAGGCCAACCCCGGCATCTGCACGTACATGGAGCCCTCCCTGAACGTCCGCCACGACATCGTCGTCGTCCAGGTCCCCAAGCTCGCCGCGGAGGCAGCCCAGAAGGCCATCAAGGAGTGGGGCGGCCGCAAGTCTGACATCACCCACATCGTGTTCGCCACCACCAGCGGCGTGAACATGCCCGGAGCCGACCACGCCCTGGCCAAGCTGCTGGGCCTGAAGCCCACGGTGAAGCGGGTCATGATGTACCAGACCGGGTGCTTTGGCGGTGCTTCCGTGCTCAGGGTGGCCAAGGATCTGGCGGAGAACAACAAGGGCGCCAGGGTGTTGGCGGTGGCCAGCGAGGTCACGGCCGTCACATACCGTGCACCCAGCGAGAACCACTTGGACGGCTTGGTGGGCTCGGCCCTGTTCGGCGATGGCGCCGGAGTGTACGTGGTGGGATCCGATCCCAAGCCGGAGGTGGAGAAAGCACTGTTCGAGGTGCACTGGGCGGGCGAGACGATCTTGCCAGAGAGTGATGGAGCCATTGATGGGCATCTGACGGAGGCGGGGCTCATCTTCCACCTGATGAAGGACGTGCCAGGGCTGATCTCCAAGAACATTGAGAAGTTCTTGAACGAGGCCAGGAAGTGCGTCGGTTCGCCCGATTGGAACGAGATGTTCTGGGCGGTGCACCCGGGAGGCCCGGCCATTCTGGACCAGGTGGAGGCGAAGCTGAAGCTGACCAAGGACAAGATGCAGGGGAGCAGGGACATACTGTCGGAGTACGGCAACATGTCGTCGTCGTCGGTGTTGTTCGTGCTGGATCAGATTCGGCAGAGGTCGGTGAAGATGGGGGCGTCGACGCTGGGAGAGGGCAGCGAGTTTGGCTTCTTCATTGGATTCGGCCCGGGGCTCACCCTGGAAGTGCTGGTCCTCCGAGCCGCTGCCACCGTTTGAGTTGTAGCAACGGGCACGGGCAAATCACTATTGTCCCATGGTTTTCGTTTTGTGCGCTGGAGTAGAGATCGTATGAGTGAGCGAATTATGATGGGTCATGGGTCAGAGAGCATCCTGGTTGTGGCTCGAGAAGGGTTCACATTCAGGTCTACAATTAATGGACTTTCGATGGAATTTGGTCAGTTGGATCATCCCGCTAGCGTCTCCGTCCATCATGGGTTCTGCAGCGGCGACGGCGACATGGGAGGTTGCATGGAGGGTTGTAAGTTGCTGAGACGTTGAAGCGGGCACAAATATCCAAGGCAGGGGTCATGTTGGAGGGGTTAAAGGACTTGAAGTGATCTGCAATGCCTTTCGAAGGAGGGCAGGAATTTTTAACGTAATTTGCAGCCATGCTTAGTCACATGGTTTGAGGAAGTGTAGGAACAGGGTAATTCTTGTTAATATGAAGCTCAATTTATGAGCATTTTGCAAGTTGATTGTGTCACGACATTTTGCTCCAGCTGAAGTGTGGTTTTAGTTTAAATGCATTTGATTCAAAGATCACTTTTTTTTGGTTTCTCAAAGAACAAAAATAACACATTACTAACTTGAAATATTAAATTTTCAAAACTTCATAAAGTGTGGTTTGGTATTTGCTTCTAAATAATACTATGTTATTGCTTATTTTGGAACATTTCAAACCAAATCCAATCTTGCTCAAAATCAACAAGTTGAAATTGCATTGGTTTTATAACACCGCTACATTACTCACTAGTATAACAAATTTGATAGATGGATTGGTTGAATCACAAAAAAAATAGTTGAGAAGAGCTTAAATAAGACAAAGAGAATGAACAAACCAAGTAAAAAATAGGAGGCAAATTAGATGAAGATTAAAAAACAAAGGTGAGAGAATTTAGACAATATCCAAGCATCAAGATTAAGGAGTGTTTGACATAATATAAAACATATTTTAAAGATGATATGCTTCTACAAGCCTTCATTAAGGTTTAAAGGATTAGTGATCAACACATTGAAGCTATCTAATGATGCAAGAAGATTTTATTTGATAATAAAATGAAAATATAATTATTGCAAATTATGATATTGGTTATGTTATAAGTTGCAAGAATACTAAAATTTCTTCAAAAATTTGGTGCATTGTAGTTGGAATTGTATATAGTCTAGGATGTATTTTTTTAAATATATGATTTAATTATAAATTTTTAAATAATAATATTTTTTTCTATAGAACTTAAAATAAATATTTTAAATAATATAAAACATACATAAAAAAATAATATTATAGCCAAAAGATGATTTTTAGGCAATTAGCAACTTCTTGATGATTGAAATTTATGACCTTAAGAAAAGAATGGATATATCTACTATAAGTAGTTCTAAGTTGGCAAAATCCCTCAAGATGAAAAAAACAATATTGCACATATTAGAATCAATAGTTTGAAAGAATAGAAATGAAGTTGAAAATAATACTAAAGATTTGCTATTGGAGCATGTAAATAATAAGGTCAAATTTCAAATACTCAATTTGAAAATTAGGAAGATGCTAATAATAAAATCTTAGGTGCTTATGATTATTTTAATATTGAAATCTCATATACAACAAGCAGCAACTATTAACAAGGCATTTGAGAGAATGAATTTAGATGTAGAATATATATATATATATATATATATATATATATGTGTTATAGCATGATTTTAAAAAAAATATTATAGCAATATAAATATTATGCATAATTTAGATATTAAGTAAAATATACATTTTGTAGAGCAAATATACAAGGATCATAGTGTTGTGTTATAATTACTTATAGTATATAAAATCCAATCAAAATGCATAATACATTCATAAGTTCTAGTATGTGTTAGAATGATTAGTAAAATAATTTAAAGGAGTTGATGTAAGAAACTTTATTTTGGATTTTTTTTATTTATTTTAATTATGATATTTAAATTATATAGGACCTAAATATTTAGTATGAAGCCTTAAGAGGAGATTGGGATCCAAAAATGAAAAATTAAATTACTAAGAGGCTTATTTGGAGGGATGAAAGCAAGGTATGGATGAATGAAGATAAGGAGTGAAGATCTTCATTCCCATTGGTCAATGGTTATGCCTAATAGGCTTTGATCAAGCTATCCATGATAAGAAAAAATTTCAAAGAAGGCATTCAAAAATCAAAAGCTAGGATTAAAAAGCTTGTTTATTGTACTACAATCTTAGTATAAAAATCAAGGAATTTGGAATTTTTATGAGGAAGGAATAGGTGCTTGAAGTTAAGATATACAAATCATATCTACTATCACTCTTTTGAGGATACAAGAATTATATAGAAGCTTTTGGAATTTGAAAGATGTGATTAGAGAGGTGATTTCAAGACCTACATCTTGCATAGAAGAATTATTATATTTGGAATTAAAAAATATATATTTTGGAAGTTGAAGACATCAGATTGAATTCCAAGGCAATAAGTAGACCATTTTGTTGATAGTAATGATTTTTGCCATATCTTAAGCTTCTAGACAAATTTTTATCTAAAAATTTCTAAGAAGGTGAATTAATATATTAAAAAGCTACATACTAAAGTTTCATAGCATTTGGACATTTAGTTTGTGAGATATAAAGAATTTAGCATGTGGATATTTATAAATAAGGATTTAAAGCTATTGTTAGGATTTTGGCAATATCTAAAGATCGGCAATGAATCAATAGTTGAAATTTGTTGTGATAGTAGTTAAGAGTATATTAATACTCTATATAAAATTTGAGTACTTTTGGATGATTGGATTTGGAGATATGCATTGTTGAAGTGTAGAAAAAATCCTCCTTAAGATTAATAAAGGGTTTAATATATTTTGCCATATTTTGGGGATTCTATAATATTTGAAGCTTGTGTACTTAATATAATTGTCTTTTTTAAAAATAACTTTATATAAATTTGAAATTTTTATCTATTTCAACATTTGATTGAAAAATTAGTGATAGCCAGAAGCTTGGTGTTTTTTTAAGGCAAACTCTATCTATCCTGACAACGGTGTCAGAGTAGAGAGAATTTGTCTCTAGAAAGTACTCAGATTTTGACTATCAATAATTTTTCAATCAAGTATTAAGATAGATAAATAAAAAGTCTAAATTTATATAAAATTATCTCTAAAAAAAATAATTACATCAAATATACAAGCCTTAAGTACTCTAGAATTTCCAAAATGTAGCAAAATACACTAAATCCTTCATTAACCTTGAGGGGGATTTTTTTCAAATTTCAATAGTACATATTTTCAAATTAGACTATTTACAATTATTCAAATTTGATATGAAATACTAATATACTCTTAACATCTATCACAACAAATTTTAACTGTTGATTTGTTGTCAATCTTTAGATATCGCTAAAATCCTAATAATAACTTCAAATTTTTATTTATAAATACTTGCATGCTAAATTCTTCATATCTCACAAATTAAATGTCCAAATGCTATGAAACTTTAATATATAGCTTTATAACATAATAATTCACCTTCTCAAAAAATTTTAGATAAAAATTTATCTAGAAACTTAAGATATGGTAGAAATCATCACTATCAATAAAATGATCTACTTATTACCTTGGAATTTAATCTACTATCTTCAACTTCTAATATCTTTTTTTTTGAACTCTAGATATAATAATTCTTCTATACAAGATGTAGGTCTTAAAATCACCTCTTCAATTATACCTCCCAATCTCTAAAAGCTTTTGTACAACTCCTTGTATCCTCAAAAGAGTGACAATAGATATGATTTTTATACCTTAATTTCAAGCAACTACTCCTCTTTCATAAAAATTCCAAATTCCTTGATTTTTATACCAAAATTATAATACAATAAACAAGCTTTCTAATCCTAGCCTTTGATTTTCAAATGCCTTCTTTGAAGTTGTTAAAACCCTTATTTTTGTTGTAGACAACCTATTGAGTATGACCATTGACTAATGGAGATGAAAATCTTCACTTCTTGTCTTCATTCGTCCATACCTTGCTTTTATCCCTCAAAATAAGCCTCTTAGTAGTTTAGTTTTTCATCTTTGGATCCCAATCTCCTCTCAAGGCTTCATATTAAATATTTAGGTCTTATATAATTTAAATACTATAATAAATAAAATAAAATAAAATAAAATAAAATAAAGTTTCTTACATCAATTTTTTTAAATACTTTATTAACTATTTTAACACATACTAGAATTTATGAACATATTACATATTTTGACTAGTTTTTACATGTTGTAAGCAATTATAATACAATAATGGTTTGGATATGTTGGAGGCTATTCAAACAAATATTAATGGAGTAATATTAATAATATACTTGTATCTAGTGTAGAAAGAAAAAAATGATTATTTGATAGTATTTATTCAATTATAACAAGATTTGAGATTATCCAATAATCACATGGCATATATTAAATCATATAAAGACAATCAAATAAAGACTATAATGATTAGGAAGATCAATAGAATTCAAGTACAAAAATTGAAGGAACAAGATGTTAGAGCAACTCATAATATTATCAATTATATTTAAAAAGAATGTGGCAAGATAATAAGGATTTTTTTGTAAGATGGATGTGCCTTTCATAGATCTACATTAATTACTGTTGAAGCTCATAATATAAAAAATGACTTCTTTTAGAATTTGACAAATCAATAATTTGGACAAAATAAGGATTTGTCTATTAAACAAGAGATAGAAGCTCATCAAAGTGTAGAGTCTATTAATGACTTATTACAAATCATATAAAAAATCTAGAAGCAAAAACAAGCCAATTTATTGTAAGGATAAAATTCACCTCTTAATCTAAATTACAAGATGATTTCAATTAAGAGTTGCTTGTAATTAGTGGTGTGAAGTGAAAGATATATTTAACATAAAATAAATAAGAATAAAATAAAACAAGTGAAAGAAATATAATTAAATAATTACACATTCCAAAAACTAATCATAGTCTATTTATTAGATTTTTATCTAATAAAAATTAAAAATTAAAGATTAAAAAATATATTTTTAGATAAATAATATTTATATTTTTTTAATGATATAAAAAATATTAAAATTCAAATTATTATGAAAAATTTATAATAATTTAAAAATAAAAAATAAAAAATAAAATAAATAGATTTTACCTTAAGGATAATTTGCTTAAGAGATCTTAGAGGCTGGACTTATACTACCTACATCCTAGGTGCTACAACCCATATGGGACATGTGTACCTCCCTTCATATAACTATTATATTAGTTGCTAGTCTTCCTATTTTCTTCTAGTAAAACCATTTTTTTTTATATTTTTGACTATATCATAGTATTTAAAAATACCCAATTAGCCTAAGAACCTTATAGAGCCTTCAAATCTTATTCAAATTCTTCATAATGGCCTCCCAAGTTGGTAAAATTATTTTTACCAAAGTCTTAAAAATATAATTTAAAAATTCCTAATAAATTCTAAATAAATTTTAAATAAATTCTAAAAATCACTATAATATTTTTAAGATGCTAAGATCAGATTTAAAGCTAATTTTTTCTACCTTGGTGATTTTTTATAATAATAAATTTAATTTAAATCAACTAAAAATCTTATTTTTTTACATAAATAATTGAAAAGATATGAGATTTTTTTTTTTTTTTTTTTTTTTTTTTTAAATTTTTTCCACCTTCTAATTAATATTTATAGGTTTTTAATAAATAATATATGTAGATAGAAGGCCAATATAGACATTGGTCTCAATAACTAAATATTAATTCTTACAATTAAAAAAAATACTAAATCAATTACAATAATTACTTTAAGACTTATTAAGACTCTATTTTTATGAGTTTTTTTTAAATAAGACTCTTGTAACTTACAAACCCTTTTAAATTCTAATAAAAACTTACATAATCAAATAAACTCTCTAATCTTAATATTTTTATAATTAAATAATTTAAAATCTTATTTTTAACAATTCCACCAATTAAGATGCATTGATGAGAGTTATACTTGTATTAGAGATGATAGCTTCAAAAACAAAAATGATAGCATGATGAAATAGGATATAGAATATCAAAATTTATTATTGATGTGGATGCTTGTGAGCTTGTAAAGATGATTCAATAGTGACATAGCAATAGATATAGATAAACAATGTTAAAAAAATTGATAGATGTGAGATTATTTGGAGTAGTGATTGTTGCAATTGTATTACTTCTATTATTATTGAACATTATATTAGTTAAAAAAGAGCCTTGTAGGAGAATTTAGGCACCTACAATGGCATCATGGTAATTTTAATGATTAAAAAGATGTTGTGCAAAAAATGATCTAATATCTTCAATACTCTTGTGCACAAAAAAACCATTAGACATTGAAGTTGATATAAATTATAAGGTCATGTTGGTATGGCCAACAAAACTTCTTTTAGTTGAAAATAAAATTAATAAAAAATAATAGATTAAAATATAAAAAGAATTTATTTGATTTTATTATAAAATAAATAATAATAATAATAATAATAATAGAATAAATTATTGATAGATACTACAAATATTTTTTATATGCAAGGAGTATAATAGGTGCATAAAATTTTGCAATAATCTAATAGTACAATTGGGAGATTTTCAATCATTAATGCAAGGAGGTATCAAAAGTTGGCAGTTTGAGATTGTTTAGGATTTTTGTGATATCTAGAGATCTATTAATCAAAATAAGGTGAAATTTGGCATGATATTAGAAGACTTAGAGATCAAGCTTTATATCAATTTTGAGCTAAAGTTAATAGTTAGAAAAGGAGAAATTACTATTGAAACATCTACATCAACTTTCAAGTTGGCGACCAAGTGACATTAGTGTGGATTTTAGATATTTTCCACAATTTGTAAGTTGGATTCGGCTGAAATTTTTTGAGCATGTAGAAGACTTATAGTAGCATTTGTGTGCAAAATTTTGTATAAAGTAGGTAATTAGATTAAGAGTTATAGCTTACTAAAATTCACTAACTAGAGTTGTGAAAGTAATAAGATAATTGGAGATTGTATATAGTTGAGGTTATCAAAAAAAGTGTTTTTGAGCACTTTTTATTAGCTTTAAGCACTTTTGAATTGAAATTCAAATTGCATTCTTCTTATATGGATGAAATCTATTAAGATTTTTTACATATTTGTAAACCACAATTTCACCTTCCACAGCCAAGTACCTGGTGTATTTTCAAACAAGATAATATGTAATATAACATAAATAGTAAATCTAATGTGAACATTTAGAACAAAAGGTGTAGGATTTTACTTGTGGTTATTTAAAATTGATGGTGCAAGAAGACAAAAAAGTTGAATTTGGAATTTTTGATGGAGCCTTGGATGGTAGTTCAAGTGGATCTTCAAGTGGAGCTTTAAGTGGATTTCATATTGGTGGATAAGATATGTATTTGAATCCAAACACTATACATATATTTTAAACATTTATATTATTTATACAACAACAATAGGACAATGATCTTGTAGACTGGGTAGGAATTTTAGGATTTACAATACATAGTTTGTAGGATTAAGAATAGGCAAGAAGCCGATGAATGGCCAATTTAGAAGGCAGAATGGATGAGGAAGTTAGAAAAAGTAGTTATCATTGATTGTGTAGCAGTTAACATAGATTGGAATAAGTATAAATTGATTCGAAACGTAGGAGTCGAGGCTAAATTGTGATAGTCTTGAGCCGGGGTAAGCTTGGTGCTACCTCTCTCTTTTCTTTTGTTGAGGTACATGATGGAAGATCAGTTGTATTTCAAAGTTGTATACATGTGTCAATGATCTTACTTAGAATTTAAAGCGAAATTTTTATATATGTTGATAGAGTAGAAATTGCAATTGGTGATCATGAGTTCTTTGTGGAGGTGGAAGACTGAAGACGGTCAATAGTATAGTATTCTATCGAATACATCTGGGTAGTGGTTGTGGAGAGTTTATTTGAAATTTGATGGCAAAATCCAACAGGTCGTTTGTCCTCAATAAAAAGGACAAATAATTCAAAAATCTCACAAAAGAGAAGTTATATATGTAAACCCTCTTGTATTCAAGTAAGTTTGTACAAAAAAGGTTCAAATTTCCACAAAAACCCTTCAAAGCTTTATTCACCCGCAAGGACCTATTTCTTGCTGAACTTTAGAGTCAAATTACTCTTGATCCAACCGTTCAATTTCTATAAAATTTAGTTCAGAGTATAGGTGATTCTCTTAAGTTTTATCACAAGAAAGAATCAACCGCAAATTCGTTTCCGATCATTTGATATCTCAAAATCCCTAGCAGGTGCTTAAAACCCTAGCTCAGAGACACCCGAGCACTATTTTCCTTATATCTCACAAACCCAAAATCCTAATGCCACAAAATTTTTGCACATAGTCTTGTGACATAAGCATATACACTCTTGAAAATTTTGAGCCAAAAACCTATCAAATTTCATTAGATATAGTTCAAAATGTAACCACTGTATAATCGGGTTACTTACTGCCCTTAAGGTTGTAAGCACTGACTTCAACTCCCAATATCTCCTTTATTCTAGCTTGAATTTTATCAATCTGCACATAAAAAGTATAGCCGTGAAAGTGCTCTCTCCAACCCTAGTCGCCGATCCTCAATTGCTCTTTGTATGCGCGAGTTATTTCCAAAAGAGTGACAGTAGGTCCAAAATCAACACCTTAACTTTGGGCGCCTATAACTTCTTCATTAAAAGTCCAAATCACACAAAATTTGCACCTAAACCAGATCCAAAAACCTAAACCTTATGATCCTAGCCTTTGATGTTCGACTTCCCTCGAAAAACAAACCCTAACTCCTAATAAACCCTCGGGCAGCCTCCTTGAAGCCCATTGGGCATGATTTTTGGCCAATTAGAATAGAGATTTCTATCATCCACCTCTATTCATCCACATGGATGGCCAAACTACCCTTTTTACACTAAAAACCCTTTTCTAACCCTTCTTCTTATAAGATTTACATACTTGGTGCTTTAAGCACCAAATAAAAGAAGTAAATAAGATCTTAAGGATCACCAATGTCTAACATAGGTGACTTAAGATATATACAAGTTATTATCCATATAAAATTAACTTCAAAAGTCACTACTAAAAGAAAATAAGGTTGTATAAACCTTAATAATAATCCTTTTAATAGATCCTTTCTAAACTAGCAACCTAATCACATCCTATAAGTAATAAAAGTCCACTGATATGGCTCTCATTTAGCTATATAGTAAATTATACATTAAATATACATGTACAATTTTTTTCACATAGTAGAAAACCACAACACGACACCGGCTATGTCAATGAAGTTTGATTGTGGATGAGAGTGTCATGCCGTATTAATTGTGATAGTTGAGCAGTGGAGAATATTAAAGAAACGATTTGTTTTGAGAGATGTTGTGGATGAAGAATTATTTCTAGTGATTGGAGAGAGAAGCGGGTGTATGTAGTCTATGGAAATGGTGCAATATTGCCGATTATTGTTATGAGTTTGGAAGAAGACAGAAGAGTACAGTAGAAGAATTGGTAGAGGATTGTGTCACGAAGTTTATCTTTAGTTACGAAATAGCAGAACCAGTAGAGTGGACGACAATATTTTAAAAAGCGTGTATGTGTGCATTAGACTCTAATGTTCAAAAGGTGGTTAGTTGTGTGATCCTAATAGTTTAACTCAATGCGGATAGTCTTTCCCTGTGTTCAAATCCTCCTTTATAGATTTACTCTGGGCAGTATTGGTAGAATAAGTGAGACGAACGAGAACAACATTTTGGCGCCGCTGTCGAGGATTGACAATAGTATTGAGTGTTAGGAATTAACTGCCGAATGAGTAGTTAAATTAGTGATGGGAAGCAATGTCAATAGTAGATGATGAAAGATTATGGTTAATAAGAATGAGAACATCGCTCTGAGAAAAATACGTCAGTCAAAAGGAAGATAAGAAAGAGCACAAGTAAAAAATTTGTTGGGGGACAAGCAAGATCGGAAGCTAAAAAGGAAGCGTCGACAAAGTTGGATTAAACCATGGTTGCATGCTTGTCGGCACATCCGAGCATATCAAGAACATGAAAGATCTTTAATATTTCAGACATATATACCATTAAAGAAATTGTCAAAAGCACTCGCGGGCAACTCTGCGAATAGCCCAGTGTATCTCTTGAGTCCATTAACAAAAAGAAAACGGAGCACAAAAGAATTGGATACTCCATTGGGTACTTTTTCAATAGTAGATACAGCCGATTCTAGCAAGGTTAGTTCTTCAATAGGGAATGTATTGCTTGCCAGTAAGGGCCAATTGAGTGTATTCCAAAATCCATCGTTTTCACCTCAACTTCAATCGATAAAATTATTTACAGATAATAATATCAAATTGCGGAGGCCTAGAAGTCCGAAAAAGACAATTGAGGAATGTAGCATTTATTTTAACAAGGAAGTAAGTAGAACATTGTCACCTACAATGGCGGCGGGGGGTCCAGCAATACCAATTGCGGTACAAATATCTGATAGATCATGTTGAAATATCTTTTTCATTGTTGCTAGTGTCTTCTTTGCTTCCATTTGCTTTTTCAATTGTCTTTTCATCTCTAATTGTTTCTCAGAAAATGCCCTTCCATCGAACACAAATACACAGTAGAATTTATCTCTTAGGATTTCCATTGCCTTCTTTATTGTATCAATACAATATGAATCATACTCTGCTCTTTCGAACTCTTCATGGTTTAGTGGTGATCGCACAACTAGCATAGCCCCATTACTTACCTTTAGGGATCTGCCAGGAGCCAATCCAGATCAACACTTGTCTCAATTCCTGACTGCATGTGTAGCCAACAATGGTAGAATTGAAGATATTTGATTAAGATGGCTGCCAGCGACCTTGAAAGACACGGCGTTTGAATGATATAATTGCCAACCCGTGGGACAATTTCCTAACTGGAAGGTATTAAAAAATACGTTTTTGACTCATTTTCGACCAATAGGATTTGAAGAACGTCTTAGAGAAAGATTAATGAACAAGAAAATGGTACCGGGAGAAGCGATGTAGTCATATTATGGCCGAGTAGCAGATATCCTTTGTAAATGGCCAAATAACCAAATATCGGATTCGTTTGTTATGATTATATTGATTAACGGACTATATCCACTAGAATTGAAGATGTTTGTAAAGGAGGCTCAACCTGCGACTGTGGCTGCCTCACTTGATCAAGCTAAGGTATGGGAAGAATGTCATTATGATCAATTCTTAACCACAAGAGCCACAATGATTCCATCTCAAGGAGGATATCAAATACCAACTTCGAATGAAACAATGAACAGTTATCCAAGGACAATTGATTATAGCGCGAATCTTAATATTAATCCGCAAGGAATAGTGAATGTTGTTCCATTACACGCTGTACCATTAACAATTGTAGTTCTGTATTCTCCATACCCTCCATATCAAAAATCAATATCTATAAAAGAGTTATCTAATGAACTAGTATCAAAGGATCCAAATGAAACTTTGTTGTTAACTTTGACAAAGAAGATGGACGAGTTGGCTGTAAATCTAGCAAAGGATAAGGAAAAGAGGCATAAACCGACTAATATGCGTCCCAATATTTGATGCAGTAATTGTAAGGGGCAAGGCCATTTAGTAACGGAGTGCCCTTCACTACCCCAAATGATTGTACAATGTATATTTTGTGGAGGTAAGCATGTAACCACCAATTGCTGGAATGTAAGAAGCCAACAACAATTAGGAAATCCGACCATGATTCAACCAACTTCGTGGGATATTAATCAAGTTTAGATAAGAAATAAGTTTGGTTGGAACGAGAATCGCCCTATTAAACAAAATAGAAATTTCTATAATTTTTAAAATTCTAAGTATAACCAAGAAGGTGACCCCAATTCTCAAGGCTTTGTGCAAAATCAGCAAGGACAATCCTAATATCCACTTGTTCAGAATCCAATTTCAGATCCTACAATACCAACTGGTCGGCCGGGATCCTTTATCCATCAAACCTAGAACAAGCCTAGCCAGTATATATCAGTCAAGACGCCCCATATTCCAGATGGAGGAAGAAGAAGACCACTTTGATGCTATCGATGCAGGCAGCTAGGACATTATGCTAGTGAATGTCCCAATCCTAGAGCCAGTGATGATTATGCTCCAATATGTGGAAATTGTAAGCAATCTGGACATACTTATCAGCAGTACAATGCTCCGTTTAATGTTAATAACCAAGATCAGCGTATCTAATTGCAAAGTAAGATGGAGGACAATAATCGATTTTCACAAGATTCTCCAGTAAATCGGGTGGAGTGTGTCCATACAGTACTTATTCAAGCCCAACAAAAAGAGAAAGATCCAATTCAAAAATTAGAAGTATCAATTGCAACAGACCAATGTAATTCATTGAATGGTACTCCAAATCTAACACCAGTATCGAAAGTATTATCAACGAGGGGATCCAATTCGTCTGTGCAACTTGAGGATGTTTTTAGCCTTGAGATAATGGTTCAACCAAAACTAGTACCAATATCTACGAAGGTTCAAGAGCCACCTTATTTATTAAAAGATCCTCTCATAGACAAGAATTATGACAAAGTCCATTCAGCAGTTCTAGTTCCGAATTTTGTAAAAAAATTATCTCAAGGGGTCAAATTAAAACCTATGAAAAAGAAGAGGGCTTTGGAAATCATGGCCAATATGAAACCATATGATATTATGAAAGATTTGGATGAAATTAAACCTTCTATTACAATGAAGCAATTGTTAGCAATTGCGCTAGAATGTCGTTCTACATTGAATTCCTCGTTCATACGACATAGAGTTTGTAATAAAGAAATTCATGAGGTTAGTTTGAATCCCGATCTGGGAGCACCAACTATCGATGTATCAATTGATGATGTTCTCATTCTTGGAGTTCAAGTGGATGGTGGCTCTAGTGTGAACTTAATGAACGTCAATACAATGGAGGAGTTGGATTTAAGACATTTAGTACGCACGACATTGGTATTGAGAATGGCAGATCATAGTAGGATAAAATCAATGGGTATCTTACGCAGTATTAATATCGTAATTGTGGGAATTATGTATGAAATTGATTATATAATTTTTCGATCACAGAGTTCCATTTTATCATATCCAATATTATTGGGTCGGCCATGGCTATATCAAGCCAAAGCTAAGAATAATTGGGGCCGTGGAACGTTAACTATTGAAGAGGATAGTGACAAGATTGTTTTATAAATGTACCTAATTCAATATCATGGAGAGTCTCAAATTATAGGCACAAAAGCAACATCTGATGATGAGTGCTAATTTGAGGCAGAGTATGACAAAGTTAATAATGCGATGCAAGTTTATAAAGATTCACATGTGGAAGCAAGGCGTGTTATACCAATATATAGGACCAGAGGAATATTTTTTGTATTAGGAAGATGCAACGAATTTTGATGATGTCATCGTTGATTGGATGAATAATCGTGTGGTAAATGAAGTCGGTACATTGGAATTAGAATTGGGTAAGCCCGATTTGCCGAACCATATGAAGGATTCAGAGCAGAAGGAGCAAATCAAATTGGGGACTAATGAGGAACCTGTGTGCCAATCCATTAACTTGGGTTCCAATGAAACACCCCAGATTATCAAAGTATATATTGGTATTATGAATACAGAACTGAGAAATTATAAAGAATTCTTTTTAAATCATAAATCTGCTTTTGCTTGGTCGTATGCGGATTTAAAAGGTATTCCTGCCAAAGTTTGTGAGCATCGAATTACCTTAGAGGAAGATGCTACACCAGTTTGTCAAAGACAACACCGTCTTAATCCAAAATATTTTCTCATGGTCAAAGAGCAAGTAGATAAACTTTTAGATGTAGGCTTCATATATCCAATCCCGTATAGTGAATGGGTTTCACCAATTGTGATAGTGCCGAAGAAAAATGGAAAAATCCGTATCTGTCAAGACTTTCATAAATTAAATGCGGCTACCAAAAAAGATTATTTTCCTTTACCTTTCACAGATAGTATATTCGACGTAGTAGCTGGGCTTGAATGTTATTCCTTTTTGGATGGATTTTTGGATTATAATCAAATAAAAATTGTAGAAGAGGACCAGTTGAAGGCTACTTTTACTACAAATTGGGGCACATTTGCTTATAAAGTGATGCCATTTGGGTTATGCAACACCCTAGCTACATTTCAAAGAGTAATGATGCAAGCGTTTCAAAACTATTTACGATTGTCGATGGAGATATTTTTAGATGATTTTTGCACATTCAGTACGACAGCGAATCATTTGGAACGTTGTCGTAATACGTGAAGTCTTGCTTGAGAATGCTCCGGGCACCTAGCTGTGGAAGATAAAAAGAAAATACGCCACAACAAAATCCTAACAATTCTAATAGAATCTTAATTAACTTCTATTTAACCTTAACAATATTTTTCAGCTTGATTCAATCTTAAAGAAATTATAAAAGAAGAATAAATGAGTCATTCAATAATCATAATAGAAAATAATATATAAAATACTAAATTTAGAAAATACTAAAAATAGAATCTTAAAACCCTAAATCATATCTTATTCAAACCCTAGTCAATCCCTAAGTCAAACCTTGATCAAACCTTAGTCATATCCTAAGTCAAACCTTGGTCAAACCTTAGTCAAATCCTAGGTCAAACCCTAGTCAAACCCTAAGTCAAACCCTGATCAAACCCTAAGTCAAATCCTAGTCAAACCCTAATCAAACCCTAAATCAAACCCTAATCAAACCCTAACTCTAATGAAACCCTAACTCAAATCTTGGTCAAATCTTAGTCAAATCCTAATCAAATCCTAAGTCAAACCCTAATGAAATCCTAACCCTAATGAAACCCTAAGTCAAACCCTAGTCAAACCCTAATCAAACCCTAAGTCAAACCCTAAGCAATTTCTAAGGCAGTTTTAGAACCACAATAACTACCAAACAAACCGTTGATCTTGATTGAAATATTTCATACATCTTAACAATTAAGTTAAAAACACACACACCAAGTTTGAAGAAGATCCAACTTACCAAGAAGAAGAAAAACTTACAAATTTGCTCGGGTATCAGCCGGCCTCCTTCTCCAATCTTCACACCAATATTCCAGTGCCTAAACCTCCTATTTGCACCGTTCAACTGCTTCCAAATTTCACAAGCATGTAGGAAATTAAGTCTTCTACACACACACATAAATTTCACCCCAATCCAACCGATAGATTGATCAAAATCTGCAAAACCCTAACTGACCTTTAAAACCCAATTCCAGAGACCCCAACTCACATAAATTTCAATAACCTTTGATCAAACCGTTAGATCAATCTCAAATTCACAGCACACATTGACAACAACAATACCCAAAAACCCACAAATTTCCAGCCGTAGATCTGCTGCAAAGCTTCTGGAATTGCCTAAACCATCAACCCTAATTTATTTCACAAAATCTCAAGTAGCCAAAATAAACCCTGACTTTGCAAAGCTATTACAAAGTCGTTTTCTCTCCAAATCACTCAAAATCAACTCCTATATAAAACCCTTCAAGTTCACTCCCTAATCCCAATCTCCGATCTGCAAAAAGACTCTCCATTCGCCGTCGGCACGCGGTTTTGTGCCCTGGGGTCTGGTTTCGACCCAGGTTCTTAACCGGCCCTCTCCGGATATCAACTCTTGTAGTTTTGAGGTAAATTTCTCTAAAACCTACTCTTAACTTCTTATTAAACATACCTATATCAATTATTTTTCTAATCTACTTTGTTTTACCATTTTTATGGCTTTACAAAGTAAGTAGAAATCCCTTTTATAAAAGGCAGCATTAGCACTTTTTAATTTTTACTACCTCCTTGTCTATTATCTATTTTTCTAAGATAATTTTCTCAAATATTTTCATTTGAGCTCTTCTATAATATAATCATTCCTCCCCTCTTTCACCTAGTAGTTGTATTACTACACGACAACGTCTTGATAATTGTTTGGACCAATGTGATAAATATGGAATATCTTTGAATTCTGAAAAGTGTCAATTTGGCATACCATCGGGAAAGTTTTTGGAACACATCATTTCCGCGGCTGATATCGCTACTGACCTAGATAAAGTTACTTGTATATTGGCTTTATCAAAGCCAAAAATAGTATTTGATGTTCGAGGTTTTGTAGGCCATGTCAACTATTATAGGCGATTCATTCATCTATTTGCAAAAATATATCAATCGTTAACAAATCTCTTAAAGAAATCACCATCGGATGGATCTAGTCCAATTCGGACTGAGGAATGAACAATTGCGTTCAAGGAGTTAAAACAAAAATTGGTGTCAGCACTAGTACTTATTGCACCTTATTAGACAAAACCCTTTCATGTTTATGTTGATACCTTGAATGTGACTATTAGATCCGTGTTAAGCCACAAAGATGAAAAGGGTTTGGATCATCCCATCTCTTATGCTAGTCGACAATTTGTTGCTGCGGAACGAAATTACACTACGATTAAGCGGGAAGCCTTGAGCATGATATATTCTGTCTAAAAATTTTGGCATTATTTGCTTGGTTATCTATTTATGTTTTATGTTGATCATGATGCTCTTAAGTATATGATTAATAAACCTCAATTGAGTGGCTTCATTGCTCGATGGATGTTACTCCTTCAAGAATTTAATTTTATTATTAATATTTGACCAAGAAAGAAACATGCCAATACAGATCATTTATCTCGATTGTCTAATGTATTCGGTAACGAACCTATCAATGATGCACTTCTGGATGCAAAATTATTTGCCGTCGACGTGATCATCCCAGAATATAGTGAAATGATCCAGTATTTGACATTTCAGACATTTCTACCTACATATAGTGAAAAACTTAAGAAATGCTTGATTTTAAAAAGTGCGCCATATACGATGATTGGAGACGCCTTGTATAAGTAAGGGGGAGATGGAATTCTACGTTGTTGTATTTTTCAAAGTGAAGTACGTATCATATTGGAAGGATGTCATTTGGATAGTTGTGGAGGACATTTTGCCGATGACAACACTACTCGCGAAGCTTTAATGGTTGGATATTGGTGGCCAACAATGTTCTCAGATGCACACCAATACGTCCAATGTTGTGATCCTTATCAGCATATTGGTAGACCTACTGGAATTTTTGCCATGCCGTTGGTACTAATTTTAGCACAAGCACCGTTTGAAAAATGGGATATTGATTTTGTAGGACCAATCGCACCAGTCTCGTGTAATGGGCAGAAAAGATATATTTTAATAGCGACTAATTATGTGACAAAATAAGCAGAGGCGATGGCAACAAAAACTGATAATGCCAATACCGTAGCCACATTTTTATGTGAGAACATTATCACTCGATTTGGGTGTCCCAAGGAATTGGTTAGTGATCGTGGAATCCATTTTATTAATTCTACAATTGCGGCTTTGACAGATAAATACGAGATCAAGCATCGAAAGACAACCCCATATCATCCTCGGGCCAATGGACAGACTGAAAGGACCAACGGTATTTTGTGTAAAATTTTAATTAAAACAGTGACTGGTGTGAGAACGGATTAGGATACAAAATTGTTTGCAGCCTTGTGGATATATCATATTGCGTATAAAATGACTACCAGTTCTACACCATTCCAATTGGTATACGGGCAAGAGGCAATATTACCAATTGAATTGGAAGTTTCGAGTTTACGAATTGCATTGGATGAACATCTTGGTGACAAGAAATCCCTCCAATATTGATTAGCATAATTGGAAAAATTGGATGAAATTAGAACTACGACTCTTTTAACTATGGAAGCTACACAACGCCATCGTAAGAATTATTATGATAGTAAATTACGTCCTAAATCTTTTATGCCCAATGATCTAGTACTTCTTTATGATAGTCGCTTTCACAATTTTTCGAAGAAATTCCAAGTCTGTTGGCATGGACCTTATCGACTAATTGAAGCCTTTCTTAATGATTCAGTTCAATTAGAAGATTTTATGGATACTCAATTTACCACCCGAATTAACAGCAATCATTTACGTCTTTATTTTATGTAAACTCAAGACGGGTTTTTAAAACTGGAGGGAAGAGGGTGTACCTGTTTATGATAGCTTACCTTTATTAAAGGTGCATGATGGTTAGAAAAGACGTCTGATGGTCAATTTTGATTCCTAATATAGACTAGTCAGGCAAATTGGAAGTGATGATCTAGTACATTGGATTAAGGATTGTTGCTTTAGACCCTAAGTAAAAGGTTAAGAGCAGGGCACTTAGTGAGAGTTTTTGTTAGCATTATGTTTTGAGCTTAGTTGTCCGAGTGTATGCTTATTGAAGTGTAGAATTTTTTGCAGTCAGAGAGTAACAATTAGTCCGAGCAAGGAGTACGTAGTCAGCATTATACAGTATTGATGGAAAGGTCAAAGAAAGCTGTGGATTGAGAGAAGAATGTTCGAAACGTGCGAAGTAAGAATAACTTGCAATCCCTGTCCCTCGTGGTGGTCACCAACATGGAGCCAATGAAGTTGGAAATCTGTTGGTCTCTACAAAGACAGAGAGATTTTAGAAATGCACAGATAAACGTGTTTTTGCGAGGATCAAATAATTTGCCTCCAATTGATATAGAACTAGTGGCAGAGTATATAGAAAATTACGACCTAGAGGATAATTCAAGTATAGTAAAAGGAAGAATAATTAGGATCGATGAGAATATCTTACAGAAGGTATTATACTTACCAATAGGTGAGTTAGCAGTAGGCGTCAAAGTGTCCAGTGATTTCAAACCGGTGTCATATTGTAAATTAAAACATAGTGTGAAAGATATAAAGGAATGTGTTAAAATAAAAAGATTAAGATTAGAAGAAGAGAGGATGAAAAAGAGAAAGGGTTGTGGTTATAACCACATTATCTTGAAGGTTATAATACTTATCACAAGCTCAGGGATGATAGGTAGGCCAAACTACTAATTTCCTGCTGAAATTCCCACTAGCAGTACCAAGTCATGAAGCCAAGGAATTCTACAGTGAAGTCAAGTGGATTCGAACCCACGTCAACTCCAAAGTAGCTAAGAACTTAACCACACAAGCTTCTTTGACTTGGCAGTGAAGGATGTAGTTCTTTCTCTTTATCTCTAATCTAATCTTAATTGTTTTTTTCTACTTATTAGATTTTTTTTCTATTTTATCTTAGATCTACTTTACCTTTATTCTCTTCTATTTTAGATCTAAACTTAAATGTTGTGGGCTGAAATTAGAAGAGAAGTGGGTAGAAAAAAATGATAGTAAGAAGGTAGAATAGAAATTTATCTCAAAAAGTGAGATTCCTTCAAATTAATCCAAAAGAAAGGATTGAAGAGGTGGAAAGATATGGCTGAGGTGTCTCTTTGACCAAGGGAAGAAGGAAGACCAGGCCGGGAGGACAAGAAGGGGGTCGTGAAGAAGAAGAGGAGGTTCTTTTTGGAGAGATAGGGTTTCCTTTTGATAGGCAGTAGACGTTTTTGTGTGTAGAAGAAGCTTAGAGAGGATTTTAAGTGAAATTTTTTGTAGGTTTGTAGTAGACAAGATAAGGAACATATAGAAACAATTTTCATGTCTTTTGGTTAAGTATCAAGGGAGATATGAGTCGTCAAAGTTGCAGGTGTTTAAGACTAGGGCAGTGAGGTTTACTAAATTTCGGGCCTCGGCTCTTGAGAACCATTTGGACTTTAGAGGCAAAATTTGTTGGGGTTGTGTTCCTTATAGAGTTTGCTACTTTGAATCAAAATCTTAAGTCAATATGATCTTTGAGCAAAGAGTTATGAGTGAAATTGTAACCGGATGTAGGTGAATAGAGAAATAGAGTGAAAGCAGAATTGGGGTTTGTATGGGCAGAGTGTGTGTGTGGGTTTTTTTTGGTATGAATGGAGTTAGGGGATGAATTTGAGTGTGAAAATTGATAGATGTGATCTAAGCAAGTTAAGAAAGAGATGAGAGTAAGTTTGATACTCATTTATCTTATGAAAAAAATGTTATGCTCTTTCAAAGTGATAGGGGTCTATCTCTAAGTCAGTGAAGTTTGGGGGAGCATATCTTTGTGATCAAAGTAGCATTTTGAGTAAAATTTATTGGGGTTTGTAGATATATGAGTCTATTAAGTTGTGTAAAAAACTGATTGCTATTGGAGTTATGTTTAAAGAATTATGAGGAAATTTGTAGACGGATCCAGAGTTGGTAGAAGACAGAATTAAAGGAGAAGGGTAGAGTCTATAACTCTATTTTCAAGAGGAGTTTTGGAGCAAAAATTGGAGGATGTTTACAACATAAAGCAAGCAACAAGCCTACCAAATTTCAATACTTGGGGTTTTGATAATGAGGAGCAATGAAGGTGTGAAGCAAAGGGGGTCCAGAATCAAAGGCAGCATGGAGGGGTTTCTTTGACAACATGGTTCTCTCCAACCACATGAGCTATAATCAAAAGGATTATGGGGTTTGCTTCCTTACTTCCTTAAGTACTTTGTGTTCAAATTTTGCTTCAATTGATATGATATCCTAGGATTTATGGGCAAATTTGAAGGCGGGTTTTTAAAGGCAGAATATGGCAAGATTAATAAAGTATGTTTTTATGTAAAATCTTCAGTTTTATGAACTTTATGAATCTCTTCTTGCACTTAAGAAACAAGAGGCACAAAAGAACCGGTGTTTCTTAGGGCTAAGACTCTCACCACGACACCGAGAACTTACTTCAAAGAAGACATGGCGTCTTTTGAGAAGAATCAAGGCTAGAAAGTGGCGGAGGCACTTACTCCAGAGCTTGCGGAGTGGATGCGGTTAGGCTTGAATCGGCATACCACATACATGTCCAAGCGCTTATTGTTTGCTGCGATTGGATCACTTGAAGGCATGGTTTTTAATTGGGCGGCCTTTGTAGCAACCTGTATCCATGCAGAAATGGGAGCCAAGCGGAAAACGGATAAATTCGCTTCTTTGCTATGCTCTAACTATGTGCACTCCGTTATTGCACATACGTTAAGTCAACCAACAGTGGAGAAGAGTATACCTTCCTCAATGCCGCAACAGGGTATGCAAAATTTACCAGTTGGTCCAAAAATAGTGGTGCATAAAATTGGGGAATCAAATAGATCACGGGAACAGGAGGCTATCTCGGAGACTACACCAAGGCAGGCTTCAATTTGTGTAGTAATTGAGAAGGTGGCTAAGGCTCTAGTTTTGAATACTAGACTACTAGCAGGAAGGAACCTCATAGAGGTAATATTGGGTCAAATTTCCCAATTGTAGCTTGTCGTGGGTCAGTTGGAAGGAAATCTAAGACAACAATTGGAGTCGAGCCGGAAGGAGATAATGGAAAAAAGCTGCCGAATTGTGGAACAGGGTCACCTTATTAAGACAAAGACGGAATCCAAGTTGGCATTGGAGTAGAAATTAGCGGAGGAAAAGAAAAATTGGGTGAATGATAAAGATTGCATTCAAAGAATCTTGAACGGCCAAAAGTAAGAATTAATAGAGAATCGCAGGATATGGGATTTGGAACGGGAAGCATTGAAATGTCAGTTGCAAGCAAAACGTGAAAAAGCAGCGAAATTGGAACAGGAAAAGGTAGAATTGGGAGACCATTACAAAATTGGAACGGATAAGCTGCAGGCAAAAATTGGTGCATTGAAGGGTGAAGTGGAAAAATTGAAGGGCGACTTGGCCAATGCCGTTTGGCCACAGGTATCTGTTCCCTCAGTTTCGAGTATTAGTGAGCTAGAAGAGAAGATGAAGCAACAAAGGCACCAAATAGAGATGAAAGATGCCAGGATTCTACAATTGGAGGCTCAAGTTCGGGAATTGGGAGCAGATAATGAAGATTTATCAACGCAGTTGAAGAGTAACCATGTGGATTTATTGGAGGAGGATGAGGACGTGCCATTAGAGCCAGATGCAGAGGAACTTCTTACGAATCCAAGAGCATCTCAATCCCAAGAGCCAACTTCATAACAAAAGTTTTTCTACCAATTCTTTGTTTGCGAGGGTGTTGTACAGTTAGGAGTGGGGCTATGTAGAATGGGTAGGAATTTTAGGATTTACAATACATAGTTTGTAGGATTAAGAATAGAGAAGAAGCCAATGAATGGCGAGTTTAGAAGGCCGAATGGATGAGGAAGTTAGGAAAAGTAGTTATCATCGATTGTGTAGTATTTAATACAGATTAAGATAGGTATAAATTGATTCGGAACAAAGGAGTAGGGACTAGACTGTGATAGTCTTGAGCCGGGATAAGCTTGGTGCTACCTCTTTCTTTTCTTTTGTTAGGCTGTAGTGGAAGATCCGGATTCTATTCCGAAGGGTTATATCATGTCAATGATGAAGTACAATAATAAAACAGAAAGTTTTATATATGTGGATGAGTAAGAAATTATAATTGTTTGATGTGTGAGTTCTTTGTGGAGAATTGGAAGTTGAAGACTGGCTATGTCAATGAAGTTTGATTGTAGATGAGAGTGTCATGCCGTATTAACTGTGATAGTTGAGCGGTAGAAAATATTGGAGAAATAATTTGTTTCGAGAGACGTTGTGGGTGAAAAATTATTTCCAGTGATTGGAGAGAGAAGCGAGTATATGCAGTCTATGGAAATGGTACATTGCCGATTGTTGTTATGAGTTCAAAAGAAGACATAAGAGTACAGTAGGAGAATTGGTGGAGGATTGTGTCACGAAGTTTATCTTTAGTTGCAAAATAGCAGAACCAATAGAGTGGACAGTAGTATTTTAAAAAGCGTATACGTGTGCATTGGACTCTAATGTTCAGAAGGTGGTTAGTTGTGTGATCCTAATAGTTTAACTCAATGCGGATAGTCTTTCCCTGTGTTCGAATCTTCCTTTACAGATTTACTCTGGATAGTATTGATAGAGTAAGTGAGACGAATGAGAATAACAGATCTCAAGAAAGCTTTGGCAATCAAAGTATTACAAGTAATGGTTAACAAGGTTGATCAGTTTAATAGAAAAGAGATATCGAAGATGAAATAAATAATAATAAAATAAATTAATGATAGATATTATAAATATTTTTTATATGCAAAGAATTTAATAAATAATATTATAATAAAAGACATAGCTCTCAAATAAATAAATAAAAAAGATAGACATGTATCATAAACTTATAAATAATTTAATTCCAATTTATGTCAAAGATATAAGAATACAGAACAAAAAACATGATGTAGGAAGAGATTTCAAGAAAAAATCGAAAAAAACTTGATTTATCTAAATGAATATATAAATAGTATTAAAAAAGATGAATTAAAATTCTAAGAGATGTATTAGGGACATACACTTTGGAGGTTCACAAAATCTTCTAGAATATTCTAGAAGCTTCTTGAATTAGTGAAAGTCGGTTGAAAAGCTTCTTAGTTGCTGCAAGTCAGTTGGAAAGTTTTCTAGTTAGTGGAATAAGCTCAAAAAGCTTTCCAATTAATGGAAGGAGCTCAAGAAGCTTCCTAGTTGGTAGAAGCTGTTTGAGAAGCTTCTTAGTTTGATAGAAGTCACTCAAGAAGCGTCCTAGAGAAGAATATATATAAGGAACAAGGTTGAAGAGTTCTTCAATCTTGGCAATGCATTTGCTAGAGTTTTAACTCACCTTTCTTGATGTTGTTTGTGTACTCATCTGATTAATTTAAGTTCTTATTGGTTTCTTCTTGAAACCTTGTCCTAATTCAAGTCTCTTGTTTTGTATTTTTGTGTCTTTGATAAGATGCATTGTCAAGACTAAAGAACTCTTCAGCTACAATTCTAATATATATCCTTGTCTAGGAAGCTTCTTGAGCAGCTTCTATCAAGCTAAGAAGCTTCTGGAATAGCTTCTACCAACTTGGAAATTTTTCAAGTTCCTTCCATTACTTATAAATCTTTTTTGAGTTATTTTTATCAATTAAAAAGCTTTTCAAGTGATTTCTATTAATTAAAAAATCTTTAGAATATTTTAAAAGGTTTTGTGAACTATCAAAGTGTATGTCTCTAACATCACCGCTATCATGTTGTAATACGTTTATGTGATGAAAAACATAAAAAATAGTGATTTTTACTTAATATTCAAATATCTTAGTTCAATAGAAACTTAAGATGCTTAAAAAAGATTTTATGAAAGCCTCTTAGATTATTTTCTTGTTTTAATATCTAATAGATAAAAATTAATTATTAAATTTTTCTTCTATGTTGTAGAATTTCTTTTATTATTTTTAAAAAACCATAAGTTAATAAAAATAGAATAGAGGAGATAAATAATTAATATGGTTGATACTAGGATTAAGTTGAGGATAAGGTTAAGCTTAAAAATTCTTAGAATAAGTTAGATTGATACTCGGGGGTTGACCATGTATGGGATAGGGTTGAAATCAGACCTCTAGCCACAAAAATAGCCACCAAGGGCAAGAAATCAGTTCATTCAAAGATTGGCAACTAAGATTGGAGAGTTAGCTTCAAGCTTGTTTTAGGGACATCAGGCTTGTTTCAATTGGATTTGGAAGGACTTAGCAATTGCTATCTAAAATCAAGGTTTGTATTGGAGGTTAAGTTTTCATGCAATAAAGTTAAGACCAACACTTTTAGCTATTGTGTGCAATTGAAGTAATATCTATAGTTAAAAATTTAACATTGTATGAATAATTGAATGTGTTAAGATTGAACAAATTTTTTTAGTAATTTAATATTGCAATCAAGACTTATTTGATCTTTAATACAAAGAGATACCAAAAATTGGCAGATTAGGATTGTTTAGAATTTTTGCAATATCCAAAGATCTATTAATCAAATCAAAATGAAATTTGGCACAATATTAGAAGACTTGAAGAACAAGCTACACACCAAATTTTAACTAAAGTTAAAAATTGGAGAAGGAGAATTTGCCATTGAGATATTTGCATCAACCTTCAAGCTAGTGGCTAAGTAACATCAGTGTGGATTTTGATTGATTTTCCACAATTTGTAAGTTGGATTGGATTAAAACTTTTTAAGCATATATAAGACTTATATTTGAATTTTTGTGAAAATTTTCACATGAAGTTGATAGTTGGATTAAAAATTATAGCTTATTAAAGTTTACTAAATAAGATTAAGACTTGTAAAGAGAAATCTTAGTTGCTTGATTGTGACAAGCAACAAAGCAATTGGGATTTATATGTGGATAAAGTTATCAAAAAGAATATTTTTAAGCACTTTGTATTGACTTAAGTACTCTCATATTGATATTCAATCATAATCTTCTTATATGGATGAAACCTATTAAGGATTCTTAGGTATATATGAACCGCAACTTCACCCTCCACAACCAGGTGCCTGGTGCATTCCCAAACAAGACAATACATAATATGACACTGCTTTCTTTAGCAATGAGTTCAAAGAGAAGATTATATCTTTAAAAATCTTCCCATATATATATATAAAATTGAAAATATGCTATACCAATGAAGCTATGTATTTTGTTTTCTAGTCTTAGGCAATAAGTTCTATTAGTCCTTGAAGAAATTGTCTATGGCCTTCAGTTAGTACCTCCATTGTTGAAATATCCCATCCAAGGATATGATCTTTATTGCAACCTTTAAAACATCCTCCAAATAAGATCTTAGGCTTAAAAAGATTTATCTTCTCAAGCTTAAGCAATATTATTAAAGATTGAATATTAAAATTGAAACTTGTATGGTTGAATGTTACTCCTAATGGCTCCAACTATAGTTGTACTTGGTGCTAAAATGTACCATGCTTACTTTGCTCAATTAGAGGCTATAAAAATTGTACTAATTCATTCAAAGCTTGTGTAATAAATAAATCTTCTATATCTTATTCTCTCAATATTTGAAGGTTTGAAATGGTGATTGACTTGCTTCTATAATTTCTTTTTATCTTGAAACAAATAACTATATATTGATGTAGACTTTAATTTAACTCTCTTCTTCTTATGAATATTCCTCAAATCCAATCTTCACTAAGAAGTTATCATCAAATACGTTTGGATTTGTGGAGATAGAGACGATGAAATTCCTATACCTTTTGAGGAGCATTGGTGAGATTTTTGGCCAATTTCTATGTGTGCTCATTAATATCATAATTATGCCAATGAATAAGATATTCTAAATTATTCCACCTGTCATGAATTTAATATTTTTTTGACCTTATATTCTTTATGAATTTTGATTTCAATATTAGATGGTAATTATTGTGTTCTTTTTGAAATATACAACTTCCCATAAGGGTCTAAAAGAGAGACATGGAAAATTGGATGTACCTTCATAGAAGATGGTAGTTACAAGTGATATGCCACTGGATTAATTTGCTTCTAGATAGAAAATGGTCATAACCTCCAATGGTCCAACTTATTGCATGGTTGTTGGATCTTGATGTCCTATCAAAAAAGCCATACTTTATCTCTAATATAAAAAATAAACAGTTGAATCTTAAATTTATCTATAGATGCCTAATAAGTATCTTGAGCTACTTATAATTGAAGCTTCAAGGTTGTTTGATATTACAATAGATGGTTTGTAAATTCTTCAACTATTGGATTGTTATTTTTTTGGCTTATTCCATAGATCAAACTTCAAATGATATCCATAATTGGAATAAAATAATGTTTGTTGAATTGAAACATGAATAATATTATTATATATAAACTTTACTAACAATAGATATAAGATTCAATTCTCTTATTAATAATTAGTATTATATTATAAATATTGCTTCAAAATTTGATTAACTTATTTTGTTTGGTCGTTAGTTTGAAGATGGAAAGCCAAAGAAAATTTAATATCCTCTTTCAATAACTCAAAAAGGTATTTCTAAAACTTAGGTATAAATTAGAATCCTTGATTAGATATGATATCATCTGATAGGCCATAATATTGATATATATATTATTAAAAATAACCTTGCTATTTTTTCACTAAAAGTAGTCTTTTTACAAGGAATAAAGTGAGCCATCTTTGTAAGTCAATCAACCACTATAAGGATGTTATCCAATAAATTGGATGGCAATAGATCAATAATGAAATCTATCGAGATAGAAGATCATGATCGTCTTAAAACAAGTAAAAGCTATAAGAGTCCATAAGGGTGACATCGAAGATTCTTAGACCTCAAATAGATGTCATAAGAAAGTACAAAGTCCTTCATAGCTTTTCACATTTGAGGCCATCAAAAATCTTGAGAAATAAGTTCTAAGGTCTTGTTAAATCTAAAGTGATTTATAGTTAAAAAATCATAGCAAAATTAAAGAATGTGCAGTCATGTTGGTCCTTCTAGGATATACAAATATTCTTCAAAATATAAAAGATTTTTTTCAAACTTAAACTTATCAATATTCACGCTGAAGCAATACTTGATATTAAAGGTCAAAGCATCATTAGTAGTTGCAACATACATTTCATCTAAAAAACTAGAATTAATAAGTGCCAATGTAATAGTAACACAAAATCAAAATTATTCTAGCTTCAACAAAGTTGCATATTGTTGATTAAATGTTGCCTCTCTTGCCTTTGATACAAGATATGATCTCTTTGATAAAGTATTAGACAACCCTTGTTACTTACAAAGTTGATAAGTGATAAGAAAGTTAAATTGAGATAATGACATATTCCATCAAGCTTGATGGCAATTAAAAATTCAAGCTGACATAAAATATTTTAAATTATTGTGATCTGTATATATAGTCACAAGATGCATTGTTCTTTTGAAAAAATGATGCCATTTTAAAAAAGAATCTACAATAATAAGAAGTTCATTATTATAGATTTCATAATTAATTTTGGTAACAAAAAACTTTTGAAAATAAAACGCAACAAGATGGAGTTTATTGTCTATATCCATTTGTAAAAGTATGGTCTCTAGTGCAAAATCTGAAGCATTAATTTTTATATAGAATGCTTTTGTAAAATCTAGATGCACTAAGATTGGAGCTGTAGTGAATATTGTCTTGAGATCTTAAAATTCCTTTTTGACTTGAAGCCCCGATTTCAACTTATCTTTGCATGTCAATTAAGTAAAAGAACGACAACTTGAGAGTAATTTTAGATGAAGATCTGATAGAAGTTGGCAAATCCAAGACAATATTATATATTTTTTTATAGTTTTTAGAATGGCCTACTATATAACCACCTCCTCTTTCTTAAGATCCATCATCAAACATTCAATAGACACAATGTATCTCAAAAATTCCATCTTTGGTTGATGAAATACATATTTTTTTAGCTTGGTACACAAACTTGTATCTTATAGCTTTTGTAATACCAATTTTATATGCCCCTCATGTTCTTTCAGATTTTTTTGAATAAATCAAGATATCATCAAGATAGATCACCACAAACTTATCTAGATGCTTTCAAAAGATATCATTCATCAAATACTAAAAGATAGCAAGTGTATTTATTAATTCAAAGGATATGACATTATATTCAAAATATTCATACCTTGTCTAAAATGTGGTCTTTCATTTGTCTCTCTTTAATCCGTACCAAGTTGCGTGCTCCACAAAGATCTATTTTAGTATAGATCTTGGCTTGGCCGAGTTGTTTCAAAAGTCTTGAGATTAATGGTGTTATATTATAATTACTTTTAATAAATAAAAAATAATCAAAACATATAATATGTTCATAAGTTTAAATATGTGTTAGAATGATTAATAGATTTAATTAAAAAATAGTTGGTATAAAAAAAATTATTTTGGATTCTTTTTATTTATTTTAATTATAATATTTAAATTATATAAGACCTAAATATTTAGTATAAAGCCTTGAAAGGAGATTGGGGCCCAAAAACTAAAAAATTAAACTATTAAGAGGCTTATTTAGAGGGATAAAAGTAAGGTATAGACAAATAAAGGTAAGGAGTAAAAATCTTCATCTCCATTGGTCAATGGTCATGTCCAATAGGCTTTGAGCAGGCTATCTATAACAAGAACAAGGATTTTGACAACTTTAGAAAAGGCATTCAAAAAATTAATGGCTAGAATTAAAAAGCTTGTTTATTGTATTACAATTTTGGTATAAAAATCAAGGGATTTAGATTTTTTGTGAGAAAGGAGTAGGCAATTAAAATTAAAGTGTACTACAAATCATATCTACTATTATTCTTTTGAAAATATAAGAAATTGTACAAAAGCTTTTGGAGATCAAAAGATGCAATTGAAGAGGTGATTTCAAGATCTACATTTTGTATAGAAGAATTGTTATATTTGGAGTTCAAAAAAAAAAAAAAATATATTAAAAGTTGAAGACAGCAGATTGAATTCCAAGGCAATAAGTAGACCATTTTATTGATAGTAATGATTTTTTTCCATATTTTGAGCTTCCAGATGAATTTTTATTTAAAAATTTCTAAAAAGGTGAATTATTATGTAAAGAAGCTATATATCAAAGTTTCATAGCATTTAAGCATTTAGTTTGTGAGATATGAAGAATTTAGCTCATAGGTATTTGTAAACAAGGGTTTGAAACTATTGTTAGGATTTTGGTAGTATCTAAAGATTGGCAATGAATCAATGGTTGAAATTTGTTGTGATAGTAGTTAAGAGTATATCAATACTTTATATAAAATTTGAATACTTTTAAATAGTCGAATTTAGAAATATGTATTGTTGAAGTTTGAAAAAAATCCTCCTTAAGATTAATGAAGGGTTTAGTATATTTTGCCACATTTTGGAGATTTTAGAGTACTTGAAGCTTGTGTACTTGATGTAATTTCCTTTTTTAGGGACAAATTTATAAATTTGAGGTTTTTATCTATTTTAATATTTAATTAAAAAATTAATAATAGCCAGAAGCTAAATATTTGCTTAAGGCAAATTCTTTCTATCCTAGCAATGGTAGTAGATAACAATTCTTTACTATTATCTTATTCAATTCTCAATAAGAAATGCACATATGTAAGGAACCATCTTTTTTCTTCACAAAGAATATATGTACATATATTGAAGACTTTTAATGCCTGATGAAGTTTTTTATAAGATTTTCATTAATATAATTTTTTAATGCCAAAAGCTTGTTTTAAAATAGGTTACAAATTGGACCAAAAGGTGGTTGTGTTCTTTCTTAAAGATCTGTGGTACAATTGTATGGTCAGTACTTTAATAATAAATCAGCATTTTTCTTCTAAAAAACATCTTAAAATTTGCTATATTGCTTTAAAATACTTGCCAATGAAGTCATATCTTCTTAAGTTGGAGTTATATAAATAACAAATGGTATACCTTCTTTGGCCAATCTTATAAAGGTCCTTGCTCCAAAAAATAAAGATTTATCAACTTATGACTTTTTATAAAGTTTTATTACAAGGATTTCTATCAAAAATATCATTCTTAGCAACTTTTAATTTATAGATGGATTATGCTTTTCTAACTAAGAAAGTCCAAGAATAATAAGTTTTAAAAGAGTCCTAATAACATCAAATATAATTTAGCTACTATGATCTTCAAATGATACTTCTATAGGCGTCATTGTCATGGTAGAGAGAATTTGCCTCAAGAAAGTACTGAGCTTCTGGCTGCGACTAATTACTCAACTAAGATCCAAAATAATAAAACTCCCAAATTCATATAAAATTCTTCTTCATAGGTCTATTACATCCAATGCATAAGTCTTACTTTCACAAAACATTCATAATATAATAAAATATTCTAAAACCTTCATTCACTCATAGAAAGAAATATTATTTTAAACTCTAATAAACTATAACTTTTAATCCAATTATCCAAATCCATTCAAAATTATATGAAATACTAATGTATTCTTCACAACTACCACAACAAATTTCAATTCTTGATTTTGTACTAATCTTTAGATATCGCCAAAATCATAACAGTAGCTTCAAATCCTTATTTATAAATACCTACATACTAAGTTCTTTATATCTCACAAACTAAAATTTTAAATGCTATAAAACTTTGATATATAGCTTTTTAATATAATAATACACCTTCATAGAAATTCTTAGACAAAAATTCATTTGAAAACTAAAAATATGGCAAAAACCATCACTATTAACAAAATGGTCTACTTATTGCCTTAGATTTCAATCTACTATCTTTGACTTCCTATATCTCCCTCTTTAAAACTTTAAATGTAGCAATTCTTTCATATTAGATATAGATCTTGAAATCATCTCTCTAGCCGCACCTTCCAATCTCCAGAAGCTCTCATACAACTTCTTATATTCTTAAAAGAGTGACAATAGGTATGATTTGTATACCTTAACTTCAAGCACCTACTCCTCTTTTATAAAAACTCCAAATCTTTCAATTCTTGTACCAAAATTATAATACAAAAAACAAGCTTTTTAATTCTAGTCTTTGATTTTTCAAATACTCTCTCTAAAGTGGCCAAAATCTTTGTTCTCCTTATAGATAGCCTCCTCAAAACCTATTGGATATGACCATTGAACAATGGAAATGAAGATCTTCACTCCTTACCTTCATTCATCTATACCTTGCTTTCATCCCTCCAAATAAGCCTCTTAGTAGGTTAGTTCTTCATCTTTGGTCTCCAATCTCTTCTCAAGGCTTCATATTAAACATTTAAATCTTATATAATTTAAACGCCATAATCAAATTAAATAAAAAAAACCAAAATAAAGTTTTTCATATCAACTTTTTTAAATACTTTACTAACTATTATAACATATATTAGAATTTATAAACATATTATATATTTTAATTAATTTTTATATACAATAAAGAATTATAGTATAACATTGTTTCATAGGTGATACTATCAAAGGATAAAAGTCATCCATCTATTACTTCTACATGAACATGTTTGAATTTTGTACTAGAGGAATTTTATAAAGCTTAGAAAATACCTCATTTAAGAAACAAGCGGACGCCCTTGAATCTAATAAGGTGATTGCTTGAAGCTTTTGAAGGCCAAAACACAAAAAAATTGTAAAGTAACAAGTAAGTTGAGTGAAAAGAGAAGAACCTGAATAACTTTGTAATGTTGAATTGTTCAGCTGTATGGTCTTTACTATGGCTGAATATCTTTGTTTTCTTAAACAATTGCACTCTTGATTTTGGTGATGTGTTGATTTTGTTTTTTCAAGCAATTGCAAGTCTTATGGTCTTTTTTGCCACAATACAAATATAGACCTTCTTCCATCCAATGCTTCTTTTTCTGTAGATTAAGAGGTTTAAAACATATTATATTAAGTTGCATATCTTCTATTTCTAAATATAAATTCAAAATACTTGCCAATATAGCAAGAGTATATTGGATTGCATGTTGTCTTACTAAAGTCCATAAACATTGATCTTGACAATATTAAAATAGTCAATTATCACATTGCACAACTTGGCTGATGGCTTCATTGAATGATTGTGGATTCCAAAGCAATAATAAAAAATCTTTTATATTATTTTTTAATCTCAAATAGAATTAATTTATCAAATTTTTTTCATCTTAATTGATATTATATACTAATTGGCTAAAATTGGATACATAGATTAATGCAAAGCACATCTTTTGTTGTAATGCTTAGATCTTGGTTGTTATTTAATGAGCCTTGTCATATTTTTCAAATGCTTGTGTAAATACTTCCATAAAAGTTTCAAAGTTACTTAAAATTGGTGATCTCTTTTCAAACAAGAAAGCAAACTATGATAATACTGGTTCTATAAGTAAGATACAAACTAATCCAATCCTTGATTCTTTTATTGGATAAGTATCTAATTGTAGAGTTATTATCAATCAAATTTGGTAGACAAATCTTTAAAACTTTGAATATATACTATCATATTTTTTCCAAAAGACTAATTCAAGACTCTTTATATTGCTGAATAAGTGAATTTTCTTAGCGCAACATAGATATTAGTACATTTTCAAGTATAGAAGTTGGAGGTAAATGTAGTCTAGGTTGTAGTACTCTAGATATTATATTGTTATGAAGTTTTGCAATAATCTCTTCAATCTTTGCAATTCTAGCAAATAAAGTAATAAAAGCGCTTATGATGGCATCCAACTTAGACTCAAAAGATTTGATCATACTAATATCTTGACCTCCAACTATTCTAAGAGAAAAAACAAATGAATCTATAAGAAGACAATATCAATTTAAAGGAGGGTAATCTGCAACTTCTAAAGTGCTAGTATCTTTTTAAGAAGAGGGATGATCCACTCTTTAATAAGAAAGATCTAACTTTGATATTGAAGATGAAATTAGTCTCAACAAACTGTCAAGGACACGAGAATATAGAAAAAAAAAACTTGAACTAAAAAGAGGTTTTTAGAAAAAATCAACAAAGACTTGAATTATCTAGATGAGTACATAAAAAACACCAAGAAAGGTGAGCTAGAACTTCAAGAGATGCATTGTTGTAACTAAAAAACTCTTCAACCTTGACTTCAATATATATTCTTGTCTAAGAAGCTTCTTGAGAGGCTTCCATCATACTAAGAAGCTTCTCGAGTAGCTTCTACCAACTTAAAAGCTTCTTGAGATCTTTCTACTAACTTCAAGGCTTCTCAAGCTCCTTCCACTAACTATGAAGCTTTTTGAGCTACTTTCACCAACTAAGAAGTTTTTCAAGTGACTTCTACTAACTAAAAAACCTCTAGAATATTTTCAAAGATATTGTAAATTTTCAAAGTATATGTTCCTATCAATTTAAATATTTTATTATTAATAATTTTAATAATATAAAAATAAATATTATTATTATTAGATAATTTATTATTTATTAATAAATAAATAAAAATATAGAATTAATATAAGAAAATTATATTCAAAAAAATTTCTAATATTGCTAATAGAAGTTGAATTAGATGAATTTAAATTTAAGTAAGTATTGGCCATTTTTTTAATTACTTAATTAATAAACAAGGATGCCTTAGTGAATATGATTGCAACATAGCTATTTTTTAAAGTAAATATTAAGTGTATTAAATCTACAACTAAGCATCTTAAAATTACTAATATATTTAATATTTAGTGGCAAGGCTTAATTTTTAAAATATCAATCATTGTTAATCAAAAATATAGATTTGGATAGATTTATACATTATTAATATTATAAACTTAAGAAAAAAATTTACTTTTATTTTTTAGAATTCTTTTGCTTAAGCTTATAATTGAGGTATATTATTAGAAGCAAGGCAAATTAAAGATTGGTTTACATTCAAATTATATGTAGGTATAGAAAAATCTTTAAGATGAAGAAGAATTTTTTGATTTTAGTTTTATAGACAAATTATCTATTCTAAAATTTTTCATCTTCTAATTTCATTAATTTGGCTATAATAGATATATGCAATAAAATAAAAAAGTAAAAAAATCAAATAAAATAAAAATTATCTTATAATTACTTCTATAAGTAATAATTAATTCTATAAAATACTCAAAAGACTTTCAAGTAATGCTTTCCACTAAAGATGAAATTATATAACCAACCTAGTTTGAACCATTGTTAAGCATATAAGAATAGTACTAATTTGAAAAAATAATTTTATAATATTTTGATATGTTTATCATCTACCATTGTAACTACCTAAAGATATATATTTGAAAGCATAAGATCAATTTTATAAAAGATGCATTCCACATTATTTATAAATAAAGATACATGACACCAAAATAAATAAGTATTCTTAAAAAGAAGCTTAAATTATTATTAAAAGAAAGATTTATTATCTTCTTTTAATAATATCAATTGGATGATATCTATTATCATTATATCAAAATAAACAACAAATAGAAAATACATGTTGATTATTGGATATTAAATAATATAACAAAAAAGGATCTTTAGTTCCTCCCTTTCAATGATTGATATTAAATAAGGTCATTAAATATGAGTTATTTTTATCATTCAATGGATATAATATATACCACCAAGATATGATTAATATAAGAGATTTTGAAAACCATGTTCACTACTTCATGAAAAACTTATGTGCAATTATATCTTTGTATTAGGTTTTGTATTAAAAGAAGAGTTTTTTAACACAATTAGCTTACAATCTTTGACCTTTACTTGAAAAATTTATGAGGATCTATTTGAAATATTTTATTATATATAAAAAGATATCTATATACTTGATCCATATCAAAATTGTATTAAAAAAATATACTTATTAAGCTTAGATGAGTGTTATATGGCTTTTGAAAAAAAAATATTATAAAAACATTGAGTGTTTAAAACAAACGTTATTGTTGATTTAATAAAGATTTAAAGGATTATAAAAAAAAAAAAAAATTAAGAATAAAAAGCCTTATTTTGGAAGATGTCAAATAATCACAATATATTTAATTTAAACTTGATAAAAAATGTTAGATCAATTATTCTATTAATTGATAAATCTAAAGGTTTTTTGTGGTTTTTTTAGTACGTTGTAGTACTAGAATTCAAAGAAGCTCAATTGGCACATGATCTAGTGGTGTGCCAACAAAAAAAAGTCTCAATCTTTTATCATTGATTTAATTGCGCCAAAAGTGGTAGTATTATTTATCTTCTTACAAAACTATTAAGCTTAATGTATGAGTGTTCTTTATTATACCAACATGTTGCTTAATAATTCTGAGAGTAATTATTTTTTAACTAAATAAATTATCTTATATATATATATTTTTTTCATCCACAAAGTTTAAACATTATTTATGAACCAAAATTTTTATTATTATTATTTAATATAAACAATAGAGCCTCAAATCTATGTTATAATAAATTAATCTTATTTGAAAGATTGCTTGCTTTATAGTCGTACTTCAACAATTTGATCTTATCTTAAGACATTATAGAAGGTAGTAAGTAGTATACATCTAACTTCAATTACAACTAAAAAAACTCCTAATAACATGATGTTGTATTGTAATATACCAACAAGGTGAAAAGATTAGTAAAGACCAAAATATGTGAAAAGATCTCAAGTACAAGATTAATAGATATTTTTTTAAGCTTTCATAGCTAATATATTGAGCTTATATATAAAATTAATATTTTATATTATATTTTGTATTAAAAAGACTTCTGTTGCTCTAATAGGGCCATAAATAGGTCAAAATAAGATAAAAAAGATAGAAAAATAATAAAATTACATCTAAAACCAAGTTGAGAGTAGGCTATTGTAAAACTTATTATAAAAATGGTAAAATTGATACTTAAAAGATGACCATTTGTGAAATAAGATTGAAATTAGATCCCATGATATAAAAGCAAAGATCCAAAACAAACAAAAGATCTTTTGGAAGATCAAAGAGTGAATATAGTTAGTTTTAAGAAAATTATAAGAATTTAAGTTTTTTAGAGTTGAGATAAAAGAAAGGCCATTAATAATGTAGTAAAAATTAGGATTTATAAAAGCAACAAAGCTTTGAAGGAAAAAAAATTAGTATAAATTCTAAGTAGATGTTTTATATTTTAATTTTATAAATAATTGAATTTCTTCATATACATGAATTTTTAAGAAAAGAATATTTTTTTTAATACTTGTTTCATTTTAACAATACAATTAAAAGATATTAGACCATATATATAAGAAACTGCCAAAATCAGATGAATTGAGTATTACATATATAAGATTTATTCTAATAATTATCTAGTTAGTATGGATAGATAGAAGTAGGTAGAAGAAGGTTAATTTAATAATATTTCAGAAAGAAGCTTCTTTGAAGCTTCATAGATGCGATTTCACCTTTATACATGGCTATAGATGATTGATAGGATAGAAACTTGGCCAATAAGTTAGCCATGTGTCGCACATGTTGATAGCTTGTGGAACAAGCTAAGTACGTGGCGCGCATATGAGAAACTTGTCTTGCAAATTAGACACGTGTTGGAGGTCCTATAGAATGCTGCCATGTAGTTGTTAGATAGATAGAATATATAGAGACAAGAGTGAAGCCTCCTTCACTCCTATCAACATCTTTTTTATTTCTAATCTTGTTTTAAGAGTCTCCAGTCTTCTTGTCTTTGGCAATAGCTATTATAATCTTAATACTAATCCATCTTCAAGTGATTTTGAGTAAATTGAGAGTATATCTTATTTTTTTATGATTCATGCCCTTGTCCTTGACAGTTTGATAAGAATGAAGATTCATTGTTCTTATTTTGTATTAAAGAAGTGAATGGATTATCCTTCTTCTACTATTGCATTTGAAGGTTGTGGATTACCTATCTTTAAACTAACATTCTTTGTTTTCTAACCTTGATTTTTTCCTTGAAAGAAAGTAGATCATTCTTCTTTATAGGGATTTTTTATTTGATACTAGATGTTGCGGATTATCCTCTTCTAATTTGAATATTAGAAATATTAAGATAGAAGGAAAGATCATGGATGCTATACTTAATAAAAGTGAGAATAGATTTGTAACTATTGCAGATCTTTAAGAGCTTGTTAACACTCTTAGGATAAAAATTTCACAAATCATTAGTTCTGATCATGGAGGCACTATTTCTACATCTATAGAAGAAGTCTAGAGCCTACACCAAGAAGTTGTACAGTTGAAGGAAGCAAATAAATCCACCTTACTAACAAATCCAAGAAGCCTTATTTCTATTAACGTGAAGGAGGCAAAGATTAGCATGCCTAAGAAGTTTAATGGAACAAGATCAAAATTTTGAAGATTTTTGCAACAAGTCAAGCTGTATCTAAGATTGCATCCTTTTCAATATCCTAATGGATTTATTCAAGTTGGATTCATAGGCACACTTCTATCTAGAAGTGCTTTTTCTTGGTTTACATCTTTGATGGAAAAAGATTCACGACTTCTTTATGATTTGAATTCATTTCTTGAAGTATTTTTGGCCATATTTGGAAAAAACAATTGAAAGAGGGTAGCAAAGACCAAGCTTTTATCTTTATGATAAGAATCATGATTAATTACAATATACGCTACAAAATTCCAAAATCTTACTTGCAATATAAAGTGGAATGACAAAACCCTTATCAATCAATTTCATTATGAATTGAAGGATAACATCAAAGACTTGCTATTAACAATACCAAAAGCAGATTCTTTAGAACAATTTATTACTCAATCCATTGCATACAACAATTACTTATTTGAAAGGCATCAAGAATATGAATTCGATTGAAAAGGAATGAGTCAATTAATGACAACAACTCTTAAGTTTTTAGAAACTTATTTAACTAAGCTAGATCTAATGCAAATTGATGTGGTACATTTAAAATCTCTCACTGAATAGAAAAAGATTCAATATTGTCAAGAGGGTTTATATTTATATTATAGAAAAAAAAAAACATATTGCTCAATACTGTCCAAAAAAATAACATAATCATAAAATGAAGAATATGGTTGCTAAAAAAGATAATGTGTTGGAAAATGAGTTTCTCCAACTACAACAGGGACCGTTGTCATGTTGTGGTTTGGCTACTATGTGAAAAAAATTGTACATGTATAATTAATGTACAATTTACTACTTAACTAAATGAAAGTCATATCAGTAGATTTTATTAGTTATAAGATATGATTAGGTTGGTAGTTTAGAAAGGATCTATTAAAAGGATTATAATTAAGATTTATACAACCTTATTTTCCTTTTAGTAGTGACTTTTGAAGTTAATTTTATATTGATAGTAACTTGTATATATCTTAAGTCACCTATGTTAGACGTTGGTGATCCTTAAGATCTTATTTACTTCTTTTATTTGATGCTTAAAGCACCAAGTATGTAAATCTTATAAGAAGAAGGATTAGAAAAGGGTTTTTAGTGTAAAAAGGGTAGTTTGGCCATCCATGTGGATGAATAGAGGTAGATGATAAAAATCTCTATTCTAATTGGCCAAAAATCATGCCCAATGGGCTTCAAGGAGGCTGCCCGAGGGTTTATTAGGAGTTAGGGTTTGTTTTTCGAGGGGGAGTCGAACATCAGAGGCTTGGGTCATCAGGTTTAGGTTTTTGGGTATGGTTTAGATGCAAATCTTGCATGATTTGGACTTTTAATGAAGAAGTTATAGGCGCTCAAAGTTAGGGTGTCGATTTTGGACCTACTGTCACTCTTTCAGGTATATCTCGCGCATACAGAGAGCAATCAAAGATCGGCGACTGGGGTTGAAAAGCGCACTTTCTTGGCTACACTTTTCATGTACAGCTTGATAAAATCCAAGCTAGGGGCAAGGAGATATTGCGAGTTGAAGTCAGTGCGTGTAAGCTAAAGGCAGTAAAAGACTCTGCTTAACTAGCGGTTACATTTTGAGCTATATCTTAGTCAATTTGATAGATTTTTGGCTCAAAATTTTCAGGAGTATATATGTTTATGTCACAAGAATATGTGCAAAATTTTTGTGGCATCAAGATTTTGGGTTTGTGAGATATAGAGAAAATAGTGCTCGGGTGTCTCTGAGCTAGGGTTTTAAGCACCTGCTAGGGGTTTTGAGATATCAAACGATCGGAAGTGTATTTGCAGTTGAATTGTTTTGTAGTAAAGCTTAAAGGTGAATTCTACCTTGCCTAAAAGTTTGAAGAAAATTGAACGGCTGGATCAGAAGATATGATTTTCTAAAGTTCAAGAAGAAAAACATCTTTTACAGGAAAATATATTTTTAAGGGCTTTTGTTGCAAATTTGAACTTTTGTGCATACTAAAGGTGTTTTTGGGAGCCAAGATTTTATGGAGGTGTAAAAGGTGGATGTATAGAGCCATGATATGATTTTGATATATAGATGAGTCTTTAAAAGGTTTTTAAGGATTTTCTACATATCATAGAGAAAACTTATGTACAAACCTACTTAAAAATAAGAGGTTTTAATCATACAAAACCTTTTTCTTATATTATCATGTATACTTATCCTTCTTATTAAGGACAAATAACTCATTAGAGTTTAGCCAATAAATATTAAGTAAAATTCTCTACAGCTAGATACCTGGTGTATTCCTAGATAGAAGTTCACGCCACGCGACACCGTGCGGCTGGAATCATGTGCAATACCTTGTAAAGGTCCTATTCTCTCCTCAAATCCCTCATCTTGTTTTATAATACATGTATTTTTAGGACCTAAAAATTACAAAGTCCGTGCCTTATTAGATTCAAGAACCTCAGCTTGTTTTATAGACAAAGACTTTGTCAAAAAATAAGAAATATCTCTAGTCAAAAAAACTAAATCCATGCACATAGAAGTCATAGATGGTCATTTGTTATCTTCTGAAGATGTTATCCATGAGACTATTCTTTTAGATGTAGCAACTAAGAAATATAATAGCGTAGTAATATTTAATATGATTAGTTCTTCTTCCAATCTAATTATTTTAAGATTATTATGATTAAAAAAATAATAATCTTCAAATAGATTGGACTTCTTATAATCTTGACTTTTTTCATAGTTTAATCCAAAAATCCAATAGTCAAGTAGACATATATAATTCTAATACATCCAAATTCTTATTGATAGGTATAAAAGCTTTCATACATGTGGCAAAAGAAGGATCATCTTTTATTATATACACCACACTCATTTAGGATGTTAAAAAACCTACAAATAGTATTCCTAGCTAGTATCAAGATTTTCAAGATATTTTTGAAAAAAAAAACATAGTTATTCTTCTAAAGCATCGACCTTATGATTGTTCAATTGATCTTCAAGAAGGAGCTCAACCACCATTTGGACCAATCTATAGTTTATTATAAAACGAGTTGGCTGTATTAAAAGAATATATTGATGAGAACTTGGCTAAAAACTTCATATGCCATTCAAAATCTCTAATAGGACCTTCTATCTTATTTGTAAAGAAAAAAGACAGATCATTACAGATGTGCATAGATTATCGAGGACTTAACAAGATCACCATCAAGAATAGGTATCCTTTATCTTTGATTTTAGGACTTTTTAATCAACTTAGTCAAACAAAGATCTATACAAAAATAAATCTGCATGGAGCATACAACTTAATTTGCATCAAAGAAAGTGATGAATGGAAGACTGTATTTTAAACTAGGTATAGGCATTTTGAATATAATGTCATATCTTTTGGACTTATAAATGCACTAATTGCTTTTCAACATCTTATAAATGATGCTTTTTGTGAATTTCTTAATGATTTTGTTGTTTGTTATTTGAACGACATTCTAATCTACTCTAAAAATACAAAAGAACATGAATTTCATATTTTTTGTGTATTACAAAAATTTAGAGATGTAAGCCTATATATCCAGATAGAAAAGTATATATTTTATACTACTTAAGTTGATTTTTTAGAATACATCATTTCAAATAATAGTCTCAAGATGGATCCTAAGAAAGTCCAAACAATCATAGATTGGAAGATTCCAAGGAAAATAAAAGATGTGTAATACTTTTAAAGATTTTCCAATTATTATTAAATCTTCATCAAGGATTTTTCTCAAGTTATAGCTCTATTTACATGCTTAATTTATAAAGACAAACTTGAGTGGAATAAAGAAGCAAAAGCATTGTTTGAAGCTTTGAAGATAGCTTTTACTTCTACACTAATTGTGTATTGCATCAACTTTTTTAAAGTATTTTTTATAGAAATAGACACATTAGACTTTGTTCTAGATACAATATTGTCACAAATAGGAGCAAATGACAAACTTCATCCAATAGCTTTTTATTCTAGGGAATTTTTAATAGCAAAGATCAACTACAAAATCCATGATAAAAACTTCTTATAATTATGGATTCTTTTCAAAAATGGCGTCATTATCTAGAAGGTGCTTCTAGTCTAATCACCATGTATACAAATCACAAGAACCTTGAGTATTTCATATCAATATGTGTGTTGAATCATCATAATGCTTGTTGGAGTATGTCTTTGTCAAGATTCAAGTTCATTATCACTTATCGGCCAGGAAAACAACAAAGTTTGTCTAATGTCATTTTTAAACGTTCTTATCTTGCACAAAAAGAAGAAGATTCAACTTTTGATCAACAAAAAATAATCTTCTTGAAATCAGAGTAATTTCATCTTTGAGCAATGAAATCAATATTGATTGTTGATTCAACTTTTGTCAAGCAAGTCCAATCAAGTATGTCTTCAAACCCTCTTATTTACAAAATTAAGAATAATTCATTTAAATCTCATGATATTTCCAAATTCAAATTCAAAAATAATCTATTCTATTTCAAAAGATGCCTATATATTCCAAAAGGTGAAGCACAACTATATGCTCTTGAAGTTGGTCACAACTTCCTTGCAGTAGGACATCTTAGATATAACAAGACTTTGGAGCTAATATTAAGAGATTTTTGGTGGCTTCAAATATGGAAGGCTGTTAAAGAGTTTGTACAATAGTGCAATGTTTGTTCAAGATGAAAAACTTTGCATCATTAATCTTACGAACTTCTCCAACTATTACTTATACCAAAACAACTTTGATCTTCTGTTTCTATCACGGATTTTATCACAGATCTTCCAAATTCAAGTTTATATGATTGTATATTTGTGATTATAGATTATTTCACCAAAATGGCTCATTTTGTATCATGTATAAAATCTATCACAGGTGAAGAAATAATTAAATTCTTCTTTGATAATATCTATCGCTATCATAGATTATTAAGGGATATTATATTAAATAGAGGAACGTAATTTGTATCAAGATTTTAGAAGATTCTTTTCAAAATACTAAAGATAGATATAAAACTATCTTCAGCTTTCTACCCTCAAATTGATGGACAAGTAAAATGAATAAGTCAAGTTTTAGAGCAATATTTGAAATGTATCATCAACTATCATCAAGATGATTGGACAATTCTTTTGCCATTGGCAAAGTTTGTGTATAATAATTCAACACATTCTTCTATTCAACAAACACCATTCTTTGCAAATTATGGTTATCATCTATGACTTGATACTTTTGACTTTTCAAAAATTAATAATCTTATGGCAAAAGATTTGGCAAATCAATTGTCAGAGCTATATGCAACAATGAAGGCACAATTAAAGGAAGCTCAAGAATGACAAAAGATCAATGTAGATGTCTATTATAATGAATAGCCTTAATTCCATGTAGGCGATAAAATATAGTGACTTTATTATAATATCAAGACTATTTATTCTTGTGACAAGCTGGATTATTGTAGGCTTAAACCATTTTTGATTTATAAATAGATTAATTTAGTTGCCTATTAATTATACCTACCAAAATTTATGAAGATCCATCTTATAATCCACGTATCATTGCTTGAGCCATACAAGATAGTGGATATACAAGGAAGCAAACAAATGCCACCGCCTGTAATAGAAATAGACAACAATGAAGAATTTGAGATAAAAGAGATCTTAGATTCAAGATGGTGTTGAAATTAGTTGAAATTTCTTATACATTGGTGCGGATATAATATTAGTGAATACACATGGGAGCCATCTAGGAATCTAGAAAATTCATCAACAAAAGTTAATGCATTTCATTAACAACATCTATCAAAATCACAATGAAGAATCAAGAAAATCCTTACAATAAAGCCAAACAAGTTTTAAAGAAGTTTCATTTTATCTTATATTATTGTCTGCTATTTCTTTGAATTTGTTCATGCCAAAAAAGATAGAGAATCAACAATCTATGAATTCAGCTTAAGAGCCATCATTTGTTGATTTATCGGACAAGACATTAGAACTATTACAACCTTTAAGACAATAGAATAAAGATGAAGATTTTCAAAAATAACATGTTTTTCTTTGGATTGATGGCGAGATACAACGTGTTTGGTAACACGACCTTGGAAGTGACTTCCAGTGTTTGGTAATACTTTTACAAGTAGAAACTACTCCTAATGGTGTTCCAAATGTTTTCTTTGAATAAAGTTATGAAGGCCTCAACAATGATCAAATAATAAGGTGGTCCTCTTACCTTGGTATGGGATACTATTGATGGTTGAGAAGACCTATCAACTACCTTCGAAGGGAGCAAAGATTAGAATATGTGACAAATACAATTTGGCACATCTTAGACTTCCTCAATATGTAATCACCGCTTCTTATAGAACTTGTCTTTAGAAAGGGAGGTAATATCATGGACATAAGATTTATTTCAATAATTATCTAATTAATATGGATAGATAGAAGTAGGTAGAAGAAGGTTAATTTAATAATATCATAGAGAGAAGCTTCTTTGAAGCTTTATAGATGCAGTTTCACCTTTAAACATGGCTATAAGTGATTGATAGGATAGAAACTTGGCCAACAAGTTAACCACGTGTCGTACATGTTAATAGCTTATAGAATAAGCTAAGTATGTGGCGCACATGTTAGTAGCTTGTGGAACAAGCTAAGTACATGGTGCACATATGGAAAACTTGTCTTGCAAGTTTGACACGTGTCTTATAAATTGGACACATATTAGAGGTCCTATTGAATGCCGCCACATAATTCTTAGATAGATAGTATATATAAAGATAAGAGTGAAGCCTTCTTTACTCTTATCAACACCTTTCTTGTTCCTAGTCTTGTTTTAAGAATATCTAGTCTTCTTGTCTTTGGCAATAGCCATTCTAGTCTTAATACTAATCTATTTTCAAATGATTTTGAATAACACAAGAGTATATCTTATTTTTTTATGATTCATGTCTTTGTCCTTGATATTGTGGTCATTTACAAATGCTTAGGTATATGAAAATATAGAAATTAGATGAAGTGAGATTTTAAGATAGTAATATAAGATGTTACAATCAAATCATATATCAAGTCTAAATAGAGGTTAAGAACTAAATTACAAGAATCAATTATTTAAATTTTTCATCAATTTGGAATAAAGAGCTAAGATTTATTAGTAGGAATTTTATTACGATATCTATCAATCTATAGGTTGAATCTTTTTTAAAATTTGTAAGATTATATGTAATTTATATAAAAAAAATAGTGTAGAATTCTTATGAATAATCCAATAATTTAATTAGGAGCCAATTCCTATTGAAATTTATTTATTAGAATTTATGATATGATTAGAATTTACTTCGGATTTATTAAAGTTTAATATAATTTTTTAGAATATTTAAGATTTAAAGTTTGATGAGATCTTAATATTTAGTATTTGATAAGATTTTAGGATTTAAGATATAATATGATTTAGGATTTATAATTTGATATGGTTTATTATTTAGGAATTAATAAGATTATAAAACTTAAAATTTAATATAATTTGAGATTAAGATTAGAATTAGTGATTTGGATAAGATTAGAATTTGATAGTATTAATAATTAAAAATTTATTTACATTCAAAGCTATAAGAACTTCTACAACCAAAAGCCAATTGTTTTTGTACACAAACAACAAACTTCTCAATAATGCAAAAGAGCCCTATCTAACAAAACAAAATGTTATGCCATTTGTAGAATAGAAGAAGAACTTGCTTTTGGTTATACAATCATATTTAAGTTCCTAAAGAGTTTTAAATTTTTAAAAATAAAAATAAAAAAAACTTATAAATATTCAGAGAAGAAGTATATTTTATACTTTAATTAATAATAATTTATATAAATAAAGATAATACAACACCTTAAGAAGAATAGTCAAAATATCAAAAGCAATTGTAATGATCTTCTAATACTATACAAGAATATAAAATAGTCATTTTGCATCAAATGTAACTATTTGAAACATATTGATGGCAAGCTACTTTTATTCCACACTTTTAAAAAAAAACAATCAATTCTTTAAGTTTTACCTTTCTTGCCAAACTTATGAATGCAAGTCATTTACAACATCCAAATTCCATCCCATCATTTTCACCACTACAATTAAAAGGTGTTAAGGGCATACACTTCAAAGGTTCACATAACTTTCTAGAACATTTTAGAAGTTTTTTGAGTTAGTGAAAGTCAGTTGAGAAGCTTCTTAGTTGGTGAAAGTAGCTCAAGAAGTTTCCTAGTTAGTAGAAGGAGCTAAAGAAGCTCTCAAATTACTGGAAGGAGCTCAAAAAGCTCCCTAGTTGGTAGAAGCTACTCGAGAAGCTTTTTAGTTTGATGGAAGCCGCTTAAAAAGCATCCTAGACATGAGTATATATAGGAGTCAAGACTGAAGAGTTCTTTAGTCTTAACAACACATCTTTTGGAGCTCTAGCTCACCTTTCTTAGTATTGTTCATGTACTCATCTGATTAATTCAAGTTCTTATTGATTTTTTCTTAAAATCTTGTCATAATTCAAGTCTCTTGCTCTGTATTCTTCTATCCTTGACAAAAAGTGAAGTATAGACTTTGTAGGCTATTATTAAAGAATGTAGAAAAAAATTAATATATAATAATTACCACTAACTATCTTAGCAAGTAGATAGGAGCATCAACAATAAAACATTTTGTATAAGAATCAATTGCCAATATCATATTTGATTAAGTGCTATGCAAATATAGTTGACTATTAAAGATAGTTATTGACTAAAAAATCTAGTACAAAAACTTGCTTGAAAAAAGGTTGTTACAAAAATTATCCATAAAACTCTAAAGAATAAACACTCACTATCTACAAGCCAATAGAGTATTAGAACAAATAGATAAAATTTTAGCTGACATTATTAGAAGAATATTTTTTTAAAATATTATTTTAAAAATAAAATAATTGTAGGATGAATACACTCTTAGAGCTCTTTGAGGCCTATAAGCTTTCTTCAACCTTTTTTTTGTTTATTTCATCTTTAACCTTAAAACAATCATTTTAATTAAACTCAAAAAAAAAATTTGCAAAAAAAAATTAAATACAATAAAAATATTGCAAAATTGTTGTATGTATGACTATTATTATTAAAAAAAACCTTGATGTCACAAAGATGACAACATCTTTGAAAAAAAGACACTTTAATACAAATGAATGGTCAAATACCACTTGATAATAGAAATCATATAATTCAAACTAAGAGACTTACTCATAGTCATTAATATTTGCTTAATGAATCAACATCAATAAAATTTTAGATCCAAATAGAAAGGCCTTCTTTTATATATCAAAAATTTAAAAATAATATCTACAAATTAAGTATGCCAAATGAATAGATTCAAGCTAAAATTATCAATAATAGAAAGATCAAATTTTACTACCACATTGCATGGTAATTTTTTTAGAATCTTGAGATTTTAAAATTTTAAGAATAAATCAATCTATTTTTAAAGTTATAAAAAAATAAATAATTAATAATATAATAATATGTAGATAAGTAATTTAAGCTTGGGCATATTACTAAGATATTAAGAGCATTATATTTGATTAAGAATTAAAATTTGTAAAAATACAATTCTTTTAAAAAATAATAATAGATAAGAATAAAAGCAGTCCAACAATTGAGTTTTAAGAGAAAAATTATATTTCAATTTCTAAGAAGTGGGGGAGAAAAAAAAAGGTGATACAAGAAAAAAAATAAAATAAAATAAAATAAAAAATAAAAAGTGGTACTTGTGATATTACTATAAACTAATCTTTTGATATTATCCTTGTTCAAATTATTTGATTAATAAAAAAAATTATTCTTATAAAATATTATGGTATAGATATCCATACATATGTTAAAGATATAAATTTAGATAAAAATTTATAAGATAATATATTTAAGTGTCACTAAAAAAAGAAAAAAAGAAAAAAAGAAATAATAAAAATGAGATAGAAAAGAACTAAAATGACTATTGGCAAATATAAAGAAATTAGAGAGTCTTAAATTAAGACCAAAATACAAGGAAGGTATTCATAAGACCAATAATGGCCTTATTCTTGCTTCTACATACATAAGCTATTAAGAATTTGGTAAACTCTTCTACTCAATAAACACCAATCTTTACAAATTATGGTTATCATCCACAACTTGATACTTTTGACTTTTCAAAAGTTAATAATCCTATGGTGAAAGATTTGGCAAATCGATTGTTAGAGCTATTTGCAACAATGAAGGCACAATTAAAAAAAGCTCAAAAGTGACAAAAGATCAATATGGATGTTTAATGTAAGCAATAGCTTCAATTCTATGTGGGCAATAAGATATGGTTACTTTGTTGTAGTATCAAGGCTATTTATCATTATGACAAGCTGGATTATTATAGGCTTTGACCATTTTTGATTTGTGAACAGATTAATCAAGTTGCCTATCAATTATACTTACAAAAATCTATGAAGATCCATCCTATATTCCACATGTCATTGCTTGAGCCATACAAGACAATGGATATATAAGAAAAAAGATAAATACCACTATTTTTTATAGAAATAGACAATAATAAAAAATTTAAGATAGAAGAGGTCTTAGATTCAAGACAATGTTGAAATTGGTTGGAATATCTTGTACATTGGCACGAATACAATATTAATCAATCTACATGGGAGCCATCCAAAAATCTAACAAATATATCAACATAAGTCAATACATTTTATTAACAACATCCATCATCAAAATTCCAAGATAAAAGAATCCAAAAAATCTTTCGAATTAAACGTAATAAACGTAATTTAGCGCATTTCAACTTCTTCAATATAGAATCAACACTTCTTGTAGAACTTGATTAACTAAAGAGACAATATGTGCTCTTGGCATTAAGATTTATTCTAATAATTATTTAATTAATATAAATAAATAGAAATAAATAAAAATAAATTAATTTCATAATATCTTATCTGTCTTTATATGTATCTATAGGTGATTGATAATTTAAAAATTAAGCGACAAGCTAATAGCCATGTGTTTGCATATAGTTGATGGCGGCAGAACAAAAGCCCATCGTGCTAGGCGTGCATGTAAACTTGTCTTACAAGTTTGACATGTGTCTTACAAATTAGACACATATTGGAGATCCTATAGAACACTGCCACATAATTTTTTGATAAATAATATATATAGAGACAAAAGTGAAGCCTTTTTTACTCTTGTCAATTCCTTTCTTGCTTCTAGTCTAGTTCAAGAGTCTCATATATTTTCTAATTTTGATAATAACCATTCCAATTTTTTCTTGAATATACGTACTTCCTTTATTTATTTTTTTTTATTTTACCTTTGATGTGCATTTTAGTAATTTATTTATTTTTTTTAATTCTTCTTTGTAATCAAATCCAATAACAAATTTAAGACCTCAATAATCATTAAATTAATTATTGATCTTCATTCAAAAATTTTATACTTCTTGATCTATTAGTTAACAACAAGCATACAAAATTTGAAAGGATTTAAGCGTATAGAATGAGAAAAAGCCCCATAATCTTCTTAAATGTCGTTGGTTTTTAACCTACTCTAATCTTGATAACCGATATTTTATCATCAATATCTCCTTTTTTCACCATTTATATATTCTAAAATTTATAAAATAAATAAAAAACTAAATGAACTATTAAGCTCCAAAAAGAACCCAATCTAATTGGCAAATTGTTCAAAATCATATTCTCAATAATCCTCAAAAATCCAATTTCTAAGATCCTAACTCATATAAATTCTAATAACCTTTGATCTAATTGTTGAATTGAGCTCAAATTCACAACAAACATTTAGCATAACTATATTCACAAATCTACAAATTTTTATCCATAGATCTACTACAAAACTCACAATATATTTTAAAATATAAATCTATATTTCTCAATAATCAAAGTCATCTGAATAGAACCTTGACTTTGCATAGCTTTTATAAAGTCATTACAAATTCAAAATCTCAAAGCCAATATTTAAAAAATCTTTTATAATTAGCACTATCAATCTTGCTTTTGACTAACAAAAGAAGTTCATACCTACTATAGGAGCATAGCTTTGTGCCTTAAAGATAACTACTCAATCTTGGTTCAAACCATTATTCTTCCATGTCAATCTAAGATTTTTCTTAGTAATTTTTGCTTCACTATCCTTTAACAATAACTTTAGTCAACCAGAAGAATATTAGCTAATCTATCTTTTGTCTGCCAGTAGATCAAATTTTCTCGCAAATAAAAAGGCAATCTGACAATACTAAGAGGCACCATTATCACTTTTTAATTTTAATTTTATTTATCTATATTTTTTTAACTAATTTTGTTACTTAGTTTTCAATTAAGCTTCTTCATAATATATGTCTTCTTTTGCTCTTTCATCCTATAGCAATGTTAGCATATCTAAAAGAATCTAAAGATTTAATCTACATCTCAAAAACTTCTATAAAATTACTTTAAAAAATATATTATCTACTTGAAATATTTTAATTAATTCTATTCACTTTGATTAACTTACGTAATACAAGAATCAATTATAAAATATGCTTTCTTTGCATAGACTTAAAATAAGCGCATATAAGATATCCTTGTGTATTAATTATTAAATTTAAAAATAAAAAAAAATTATACAACATTCATATATCAAATTATTAAATAATATATATCTAATATCTTTAAATAGATTATATATATATATATATATATATATATGTGTGTGTGTGTGTGTGTGTGTGTGTGCGCGTATATGTGTATGTGTATAATAAACATTCTAACTTTAAAAAATATAAAAAAAGACCAACAAACCAATCATTTGCAACCACACAAATTCCAAAACAAATCTAAAAATATCATAAATAATTCCAAAGTACCTTGACATTTGTTAAGATGTAATTCTTTTTTTAAAATAGTGATAGAAATACAGTCCTATTCTATTTAATACTCCCACTAACAATTGTTGAGTTCTATGTAATACTTGCTAATTTCATGTTCATCCACAATCCAACTCCAAACAATAGCACTAAGCCAATTCTAAATGTTGGCACCTTCAAATCCTCTAACATCATCTTTCCATCAACATGTGCCAATCCATATGTTAGCTAAATGATTTTCTATAGATTTACTTAGTTAACCGTTAGTGTTAGATTTGACCTCCTAACTAACCACTTTTTACTCTTAGATCTGGTATACACTCGCTCAAAGCAACACAATTGTCTTATTGGACTAATTGTGATGCTCACACCCTTGGTCCTCAACAATTCTTGATAGGTGCTCACATGACCACCTTAAGGGAGTAGAACTATCTTTTGAGCACATTTGAGTGCTTTGTTTGCTTATCTAGTAATTAAAATTCCCACAAGGTTTGAGTGAATGCAAATGTTGGTTGTGAATATATATTCTTGAGAGGAGTTTTGTAGGCAAAATGCAGAATGTCATGTAGGTCTGACATTTCCCCATGATAATAGGTTTAGTTTCCCTTCCCCACCACAGGATGTCATGAGCATGGCTTTTACTCTGTTGCAACTGGATGCTGCGTGGGCTTCCATGTTAGAGCAGGGCAGACCGCTCACCACGAGATGGGCCATGAGGACCACAGTGGTGGTCATTCATCTGGTTTTGGAGGTAGCGGAATCCGTTTCCGTGGTTACCAGCAGCGGCCAGCAGCGGCCAGCAGCGGTGAGCTCGATGGGAATTCCATCTCGCTATCTCACTGGAGCTCGCCTTATCCAATCCGGTCACACTAGAAGTGCCCCGAACATGATTTTGCGCTGGGCGAACTCGCTATAAGCCCCTCCTCCGAGCTGGGTTCTCCGTGCACAGTCGGCCACTTCATCGCTTCATTCCATTCTCTTCGAAACCCTCCGTTCGGGAACGTGTGTGTAGACATGGCAGCAGCTACCGCGATGCACTCGACAGCCTTGGCTGGGCAGATTCTGCTCAAGCCCGTCAACGAGCTGTCCCGCAAGGTGGGCAATGTCGAGGCCCGCGTCACCATGCGCCGGACCGTCAGCAAGTCCGCTGGCAGCGACAGCATCTGGTATTGTCCCCACTTCACGAACTCGTAGGTGACAGTTTTGAGTGCTTGATGGTTGTGTTGGGATTGCGATTTGGATTGGGGTTGAGTGGGGTGTGTTGGCGATTCGAGATTCTGGGGTGGAGGCCATGAATTAGTGGAGGCCTTGAATTTAGAATTCGGAATGGCATCCGTCCGGGGCGTGTGGTCGGCTTGGTTGTCCATGCGCGGAGCAGCCTGAGAGCTGAGAGATGGAGGCTGGCATTGGCCATCGGGCATTGGAAGTGTCACAAATGTCGGGGTCAGAGCTGCAATGGCGAGGGTGTGCATTGCTGAGCTGATATCGGGGATAGAGAGGAACCTATGCCTAAGCCGAATGTCGGACTGTTGCTCAGGTACGGAGCTGACCGACCCAAGTTCTTGGGCCCCTTCTCCGGCGAGACCCCCTCGTACCTCACCGGCGAGTTCGCTGGAGACTACGGGTGGGACACCGCCGGACTGTCGTCCGACCCGGAGACCTTCGCCCGCAACAGGGAGCTGGAGGTGATCCACGCCCGGTGGGCCATGCTGGGGGCTTTGGGGTGCCTGACCCCGGAGCTGTTGGCGAAGAGCGGCGTGAAGTTCGGCGAGGCGGTGTGGTTCAAGGCCGGAGCGCAGATCTTCAGCGAGGGCGGGCTGGACTACTTGGGCAACCCCAGCCTGGTGCACGCTCAGAGCATTTTGGCGATCTGGGCATGCCAGGTGGTGCTGATGGGAGCCGTGGAGGGCTACCGTGTTGCGGGAGGACCCCTGGGCGAGGTGACAGACCCCA